>CAUYPK010105677.1:0-100092 GCA_963574355.1 Loris lydekkerianus
GTAAAAAAAAAAAAAAAAAAAAACCAACAAAAAATGATAAAAAAAAAAAAAACGGTAATAGTAAAAATAAAAAAAAAAAAAAAAAAAAAAAGGCATGAAGAAAGGGAGAGAAGAGAAAAAAATGAGAAAAGAAAGAGGTTACGTGGGCATTTTAAATACTCTCTTACCACTCTACAGTTCTGGCGGCTCAAACCTGGGTAACCTGGTTTTCGAAGGGTGTAGAGGCCTGATAGAAGCTGGGTTAGTTCAGATGTGGCACGGGGCTGGGGCCCTGGGAGGCCGGGCAGTGCTGTCCCGCACCGCCCCGCACCGCCGCTGTCCCCGCTCAGCCCTGCGCCTGGGCCCAGCACAGCTGTGCAGAGCTGGGACAAGTGGAAAAAAAGGAGGAGAGGCTCCCACTTTTTTTCCCCACAGGACGACGGCAGGTTCAATAAAAGGCATGACTGGAGGCGGGTAAAAACAGGAAATTAAAAACAAAATGAAGGGAGGTAGAGAGAGAGTGAGAGAGAGAAAGAGGAGGAAGAAGGAGGTTTCCTGGGGAGGGCAGAGTAATACTCACATTAGTCTCACTGAGAATGACGTCAATTATGCTGCCAATTACGATGAGGAAGTCAAAAACATTCCAGGGATCACTAAAGTAACCCTACATAAGGGAGGGGCAGGCAGGATGGGGATTAAAAAGGAATATTAGACAGACAAGAACAGAGCAACATCACCATCAGAATCATCGTCCGGGCACCTCAGTGTTGCTGTTGGAGTTCCAGATGCCCCACTGTGGCAGGAGCCCAGGGGCCCCGGCAAGGAGGGACATGGAGGGGGCGTCTCTTCCGGGGCCCCCTGCCCGCCTTCCCTCAGTCATATGGCCCGTCCTGCTGATCCACCCGCCCAGTTCCCTCCTCCACAGGGGCAGGAGTGGGTGTGGAGGGTGGGGGAGGCAGTGTGAGCTTTTGGCTCTCCAGCACTCCCACACCTCCAGTCCTTCCTCACCACCGGGACCTGCCTGGAGGGAGGGGACCCACTGTGTGACACCCTAAAGGTGAGCTGGCTGTGGTCCTACGGGTGAGGCCAGGAATAGAAGGCCCTGAGAGCCAGAGCAACGAGTGTGGGCTAGAAGGCGGCCGGGCTACCTGGGCTCAGAGGTGACCTGACTTGTGTCAAGCTGAGAAATAAAAACAGGACCCAATCATTAAAACAAGATCCATAATCAATTTGACTTAATTAAAAAAAATCCATAATCAGCTGGACTCTATGCAGATCAGATCAGCATGGTCCTGCCTCTTACCCTGGACACAACCAAACATACCTAGGGGCAGTTCTACCTGGCAAATCCCTGGCTACCTGAGCGGAGGCAGAGTCCACGCCCGTCCCATGGTCTGGGGACATCTCCCGTGGCTCTAGACTGTGCTTCTGGGGAGTCTCCTGAGCACCTTCCCAGGCTCCTCTCCTAGCTAAGGTAGGGTCTCCTGAGATGCTAGTGCCACCTGAGGTGAGGAAAGTCCTCGACAGCTTCCCCAGGGTTGACAGGGTAGGCTGGTGGGGCACAAGGACACTGGCTTCTTAGAAAGGGAAGAAGGCAGGGGTGCCATGGAGGAGCAATTCTGGCACAGAAGGGAAGACCAGTGTCCCAACTTCCCCGCTTCATCTGTAGATGTGGATTTTATTTGTTTTACATTACATCTTGAAAAGCTTAGTTGAGATACTAGGACAACTGGTCAAGCAGAGAACAGGCTGTTCCAGATGTCCTGCAGGGTGGCAGGAATCCTGGATGGGTGGCTCTTTACAAAGGGCTTCTTGGATCTGGGTCATTTTCCTAGAGGTGTGGGAGCCCAGGGAGCACGTAGCTATGACCACGTAGCTGAACACCCACAGCTCAGGAACCCCAGGAATAGGACAGTCACGTTCCCCATGGGTGTGGGGAGAGGACCTAGTAGCAAAGAGATTTGTCCTCTTAAAGGAGGACGTTTGCCCCTTTAGTCTTTCGAGGAATGCTCTGCAAGGGGCCAAGATGGGACTGGCCTCTGTTGCCTAGCAGGCCCAGCCTTTTCCTGATCTCTGGGCTTCCGGGGGATGGAATCTAGTGGATGTGAGTGACTATGAAAGCAGGAAGGGTCCTCTGAGAGGCTCCCTGGTCTCTCCCCAGCTCTCCTGAAGGCTGACAACTTGTCCTTTTCACTTTTTACTCACAAGAGACAAAAATCTGTGTTCTTCCATTTCCTTCTGGCTCTATCCAGCTCCCTGAACTACTCCCCAGTCATGCCCTCTTTCCAGAAGGACGGCAAGACACGCTGTCCTAGGGCTGTTATTCTTAGTGTGGGAGGTCAGGTCACAGGGAAAGGGGCCTCTCAGTTCCCAGGCATTTCTGCCAAAAGAAAACAGGAACACCACCAAGGAGGCTTGGGATAGCTAGATGGGGGAGCAGAGGTTGGCCAGGGCATGGGTTAGGTGAGGGTCAGCTCGAAATCATGGCTTTCTTGTTGGCTTCCCAGAGTATTTTTCGAACTATACCAGAGCCTTGGAGGCCGAGAGAGTCACATGCTGTGAGCAGGGTACAACCAATTCCCTCCCAGGTTCTCAAATGTCATTCACAGGGCAAATGGGGCACCCTGATGGGGGCTAAAGGAAGTGAAGGCGTGAAGACCTCAAATGAACTATCAATATGCGTGTGTTTTAGAATTAGATTTTGGAAAACCCTGGGGACTATCTCGATATGAATACCATCTTGTGGATAGAGCTATTTCAGAAGGGAAGGGAGGGAAGTCAAGGAAGAGAAGGGAGAAAAACAGAACAAGAGAAGAATCCAGGAGGGCTCAGCAGCGCCTAGAAGACGTGTAAGGAAACATTATTTGGGTATGGGGGCAGGAGGGGAGGTAGGAAGGTGGGAGCTTCAGTGCTCAAGAAAGGAGGATGAACCGGAAATCTTTTCATCCGCCAGAGAGACCTGAAACAAAATGGGTGAGTTGGCCTTGGTCTGCAACACCTCTGAGAGACGAGAGAGGGAGAGGAAGAGATGCACAGAGATCAAACCAGACCAACGCACATGGGTTAATCAGCGGGCACGCACGGGGAAAGGGCATGCCTTCAAGGGACCCTGGCACCCTCCTGGCTTTGCTCCCTGGTCACCCTTTCTCCCGGATTTTTTTGTAGATGTGCAGCCAGAAGGAAAACCCAAGACAGTTGGCTCCTCCTTGGCCACGGCCCTCCCCAGCCCACGGTACCAGGCTGGCTCCCACGGGTCGGGCTGACTCTGCTGGGATCAATGCCTCATGTCTCCCCTGACTTCTCTGTCTTGGGGCAGGCTACACAGTGGGCCTCTGCTGGCTGCAGAAAACAACCAGTTCCCCTGTCACCAGGGCTTTTGTGGACACAGCCCTGAGATTTCTGCAGAGCTAGCAGGGCGAGGGGAGCATGTCTAGTGGGCAACAGGGTCCCTTTCAGAGGCAGCTTTAACCCTGACCCAGACACCCGCCTTCTCATCCCTCTGTGTTAGAAGCCCGGCAGACCTCCCAGCTGGGCCATGAAGATGGGTTCAGGGCCCCTTTCAAGTCTTTGTCCCCTTTGCCAGCCCCTCCTCCCACAATTTCAATATCCCCTTCCTCCCACATCCTTCTCAGATACTTGGCCCATGTTCTGCACTTCAGTCAGCAAATCCCTCGGTGGGTGGGGCCTGGGAGGACGCCTTTCCCCCTATCTCATCTGGAGTGTGAGAGCTTGGGGTTCTTTCTCTCTGCTTCTCACATACCCATCTCTGCCCATCCCCTCATTTGGTGGAAGGGTAATAAGGTTTGGGGGTGTAATGGAGGAAGGAGGGTGGGAAAGTCATAGACTTCTTTTCTTATGAAGTCAGTTTGATAGGAGTCAGGTTATACTTGTCACCCTTTATTTTTCTGGTGACTGGGTCTCACGTGGTTGGGAAGTTGGGCTTGGGCAAAGGGTTTTCCTGGCTCTTCTTTCAAGAGTGTCTTGAAAGAAGAAATGGCACCAAAGTAGCTGGGACTACATGGCACCAAACCTCTTAACGTACAACTTCTCAGAGTCATGCAGGGTGGGTCACCAGAAGGGACAGTGTTTTTGCAGTTGTAAGCCTTTCCCTTGCCTCCTCAAACTCTACAGAGTGAGCTCATTTTCCTTTTCAAATGCTTAGCCTCTGGGGATGTGTTCAGAGGTAGGACTCTTCTTTGGCCACCCTAGGGATAAATTTTCGGGCACCACCCAGGCAACAGGCAGCCCCCACCCACCAATCTGGAGCTGCTCGCACCCTAGGCCAGGTGGGTTCTCCTGAGCACTGCTGAACCTCCATCACTTGCGGGTATCGGCTGAGCAAACAGAGACCAAATTGATATTAGCTTCAGAAAATCACTATGGGAAGGAAAAATTGCTGTAAAAGCATCAACTGATGCATTTCACATGCACGAGGATTTTGGATCCTCTCTTTTGGATTATCTGTACCCTGATTTGCCTCCACGATTGAAGATATACCAAGTTGAAACAGGCAGGCTCATGGATAAGAGCTTGATCTCTAGAGGTAGACTGGTAACTGTGAGCATAGAATTTAATCTCTCCTTGCCTCAGTTTCCCCACCTAGAAAATGGGACAAACCATAGTGTTGAGATGAGGATGACATGAGACCACAGGTGCCAAGCACTGAGAACTGTGTCTGAAGTCAGCTCTAAATGAGTGTTAGGCATTGTCAGTTTTTTTTTTTTTTTTGAGACAGGGTCTCAAGCTGTTGCCCTTGGTAGAGTGCTGTGGCATCACAGCTCACAGCAACCTCAGACTCTTGGGCTTAAGCGATGCTCTTGCCTCAGCCTCCCACGTAGCTGGGACTACAGGTGCCCGCCACAATGCCCAGCTTTTTTTTGTTGCAGTTGTTTCCCTGTTGTTTTAGCTGGTCCAGGCCAGGTTTGAACCCACCACCTTCACTGTATGTGGCTGGTGCCGTAACCACTGTGCTACGGGTGCTGAGCCAGCATTGTCATTACTAACTAGAGTTTCTATGTGCCCTTCTAGCTAGGTAGGACTCACAGGTTCAATTTTGGATGTGAGACTGAGCAGAAGAGAAGCAGAGCCTAGGCTGTGGAGGGAGGAGGGAAGATGCCGAAAGCTCTAGAATCTTCAGCCTTCTATATAGAAAGCTGTGTGGTTTGAGATTAATGGCAGCCTGCAGGTTGTCACAGCAGAATTTTGTTGGACTCAAGTTCTTGTAGATAGTTAATTGGCAGGTTCCTAAAAACCACTCTTCCCACCAGGAAAACACAGGTCACTCTTCCTCTCCCCAGAGGGCTGAGAGGAGAGACTTGGGCTGCTAGGTAGGACTTTTTTCCATCTCTAATCCGGGACAGCTATCAGAGGAGGCTGCAGAAGAGGTTACAGACACACACCTCTGCCCTTGAATTCTGGATCCTTAGCTCCTTCTCTGCCTGGAGCAGAGGCTGCCCCTATGATCTTCTCAGAGGTAATATGAACATGGAAACAGGTTGGTGGTCGGAAGGCATCCGCAAGGCATCTGCACACACTCACACTTGCCTCCTGGGACTGTGCTGATTAGTCTTAGGAGCTTGGAGGAAAGGGGTGATTTCCCTGCCATGACTTGCTTTCTTCTCTTCGCTGTTCCTTCTTGTCTACCCTCCTACGCCTCTGATGGGCAGGCAAAGAAGAAGGTAAGGGAAAGCAGCACGAGGAGGGGGCGGGATGGGGGAGCTGACTCAACTTCCAGTTTGTCCAGGGGCATCTGGCCAGGACTGTCCCTCCCAGGATGCCTGAGGGCCAGAGCTTGAGACAGGCAGGGTTGTGAGGGAGCTGGGCTGGGATTAGCAGTGAGGCTGCTAGGATTGAGATGGACAGCAGGGAAGGACAGATGGCAAGGGAAGGCTGAGTGCGTGACAGGGAGAGATGGCCCAACTGCCACCACATGGAGGTGGAGAGGAGCAAAGGGATCACAGCCATCAAGTGAGAAGACGATGGAGAAGCCATTTCAGACAGAGGGCAGGATGAGAACAGGGGGCAGACAGGAAAAACCCATGGCTGGGGGAGGGTGGGGGAAGACCAGAGGAGAGGAGAGTAAAGGAGGCTGGCGGTGGTCCAGGGATGGGAAGTTCCCAACCCTGGGTCCCAGGGCCTCTGAAGCGACCCTGCAAGTCAATCAGGGAAAGCAACAAGTGAGCATGGAACCGGGAGAGGTGGCCCGGACTGCCCGGTGGGGCAGGGTAAGATGGGGGGCGGGGGGGCGAAAGGTGGCTTGTGCTCACCTAGGGCAGGGGTCCCTGAAGGGGAGCATGAGCAAGCCTGGAACAAAGGGGTGTGAGGTGGGGGCTGAGCAGGGTGGCCTGGGTGGGCAGGGTGCCCCGCTCCTGGAAACTCTGGTCCTTCTGGGTCCCTGGCCATGGAACTAAGAGACGGGGAAGCAACTGGACCTGGGGGGAGCTGCACCCCGCTGGCAGGGAAAGCGGCAGCCAAGTCTCAGTGTGTGTCTGCGAAGAGCTGATCCCAGGGAGGGAGCATCATAGAACACAATGCTAACTGACACCAAGCAGAGATAATATAAATTGTATTACATTAGGATGCCATTTAGACATAATAGTAATCATGAAAATTAGTGGTGTCTTGGGGAGGAGGCATCACTGGGGCACACAGCTGCCAGTGAGGACTTGTGCCTTCCTCTGGCAGCCTGTCCTGTGATGTGCTAATTCAGAAGTGCCCAGGAGCACACACCACCCAGATCACTCAAGAACTCGGGGACAAAGGGCAGGGGTGGGCAAGGGGCTGGGTCCTCTCCCTGTGCAAAGAGCCCCAGGTGGGTGGTGGTGATGGGGGGCCACTTTCATAACTGCAGGAGGAATGCATACTTCTGGGAACACATGCTTTTAACCGGACACTTTCTGCTCCATTTTTCTTTGGAATTACACTTTTTCCTCTCCAGAAATTTTTGAAGGGCTTCACTGATTCACTGATTCATTTATTTATCCCACCAGAACATATTAAGTGCTTATGATGTGCCTCTGCAAGGCTCAGCCATACTGATATGAATCAGACCTCTCAGCTGCCGTCTTTTGGGTGCTGGAGAAGGCCCTTTCTCTCCCTCAGTTTGTACCCAGGTAGATTGAGGGATCCCAGCAGATGCTTCACTCTACTCATGCTGGAAGGAACTAGCTGATTTCTCCAGAGGACTCCTCCAGGACCAGGGCGCTGGCACACACTACCATGCATTCAGGCAAATGAACAGCACCATGCACTTTTTGCAGGTGGGAAGGCAGGGACTAGGCGGGGTTGGGAGTGGAGGGAACAAGGAAGAGCTGTCTCCCTTGCTACAGGAATGAGCTTGGACCTGCGGCAGTGCTAAAACCACCTGCCTGCCTTGAATTCCTCCCGGTCCAACCCAGCTGGCTGAGGCCTGGGGAGAGCGTTCCAAACCCAGGTCAGAGAGGTCCATTCTTGCCTAACAGCCTCAGAGAGTCCCCATGCCCATCCTATCACTCTTGCCCTTGTGGGCTGCTCCTTTGTTAAGGGGCAGGAATGTCCTAGCCAGTGACCTGCTCCCACTTCCATGAACAAGATGTGGATGAAACCCTCTCTAACTTCCAGAGGTGAGCCTCAAGTTGTGTGGGCAGCCATCTAACCTCTTTGTGACTCTGCAAAGAGGTAAGGGTCATCACACAGGGTTTTGTGGGTCTCTGATGTAAGTCTCCACAGGAAAGGCACAGAGGAAGTGCTTGATGCCTACTGGTGCTGCCCTTGCTCCTATCACTACTGTTGTTTGGGTATTTCTTGGTCTTGTCGGCCACTGCCTTGCACTGCCTGCAGCCCCTGCCATCACCGAAAGTGCAGCCTGAAACAGGCAGTCTTAGCACAGGGTGGGCAGCCCCTTGGCTTTGAAAAGATCCGGTTCACCCACAGCACTCTAGAGGTTTGGGAATCCCTTTTCCTCCCACCAGGACTGTGTGCTCCACTTTCTTTCCCAGTGGAAGGGATGGAGATGGGGAACCACAGTATACTTTCCACCAGGCTTTTTTACGCAGCATGAATAATTTTCCACATTAAATAATTAAATGTAATAGCTAATACTACCCTTCCCACACGAAGGCTTTATGCAAGTCATATAATTATTTTTTATCATTCATAGTGACTCTAAAGCTCTCAAGCACCAGGCAGGAGAGAAATCTGTCACAATGTTGCAACAATATGCAAATCCCTGGGTACAAGAGCTGAGTGGGGAGGGCCATGTGTGCCTGTGGGCCGTGCAGTATGCCACCAGGTGCCCTGTGGGCGCTGCACAATAAACAATAATCAGGGGCTGGGCTCACCCATCAGGTTGCTCAAAGGCAGGCAGGAGCCTCGCCCTGCACAGCCCGGCCTCTGGATTCCCGGCTGATGGTGGGGGCTGAGGGCGCAGTTGTACATGTTTCCTCCCTATCCCCAGCTGTCTCCCATCCTCTCCTTTCCTTTTCTACTCCTTTTAAAGTGATGTGTGGTGAGTTTCTGTTCATGGTGAGAGACACAACTAAAATTCAATAAGAGGCTGAGTGAAGTCCTGCCAGGGCCAGCCTGAGGCCGTGGTCTCAGCGCAGTAGGTGACACTGGTCTCTAGGGTGCCCTGGGCCTCTGCAGGGGCATCTTGATGATTCTCAAGGCAAAATGATATCTAGCATTTAGTGGGTAAGGACTGGGGTGCTGAATGCCCTGCTAAGCAGGGACAATCTTGCCCAGCGAAGAAGTGCAGTATGTCCTGTTTGACTTTGACAGACATAGGGGCAGGGTGTGCTCTGCCAGTTCTGACCTCAGTTCTTATTCTGAAGGCTCCTGCCTCCCCTCTTTCACTCTCCTCTACTCCCCTGCAGAATAAACTCTTACTCTCTTAAACAGACATTTTACCCATTGTATTATAATTAAGGAATTATGTAGTTTATTGACTTATAAGTATAGATGTGAATTTTAAGTTTCCTTTGAATTTTATTTAAAGGAAATTAAGGAGGTATTATAATATGCTTGTTACAAAAAGAGAAGCTTTGGGTCCAGAAAGGATTAAAGATCACTAGCCTAAAAGAATGTCTATATTTGCATACAAATTTTCTTTTCTTTCTTTGTTTTTTTTTTTTTTTTGAGATATAGAGTCTTGCTCCCCTGTCTAGGCTAGGGTGCAGTGGTGTCATCGTAGCGCACGGTAACCTCAAACTCCTGGGCTGAAGGGTCCTCCTGCCTCAGTCCCCTGAATAGCTGGGAATACAGGCATGTGACACTGTACCTGTCCTCCATACAACTTTTAAAAGGAAATATCCTTGCTTGCTCTTGGAATTTTTTAAGTTGAATTTTTCCAGGTTAGTAAGGAAATACAAAGTCATACAGTCCAAGATATGTTCATATTTCTAATGGTGTTTCTATCCACACTGATCCTTGGCTGTTAACCAGCCACTGAAGATGACCTCAGTATCAGCTCCTACTAGACATCACCTTTCCCGAGTGATGTCCAACTCCTGCAGGACAGTTCTTGGTTGGGCAGGACTGTCTCACATGCTGTGGGATGTTCAGCATCCTCAAGTCCACCTGCTAAAGACTTCATGTCAGTTTTGCCTCCCTGAATCAATGTGGAGCCTCACAGGGATAAACAAAACTGTGTTCTGTAGAATGTTATGTCTGTGGGATGCTCATCAGTATTACAAAAACAAGCAAAACAAAACAAACTCCCACACCAGGGCCCTATCCTCCAACAAAGTTGGAAGTGTCCAAGCCCAGAGCTCTGGCCTGAGGGTGGTCTCAGATCTCAGGGCCCCCTGAATCTCACAGGCTCTGAGTTCTGCACTGAAGAAGCTGTCTGAGCACATTCTTGAGTGAGTACTTACTTCCCTGACATAGGTGAGCCTGCACTGGGTTTTGCTGGACACTGCCTGGGGGTGGCTCTGTGGGCTGTTGTCTTTGTTTTCCGTCTCTGTCCTGCCCTCTAGTGGTATAGCAAGACCACTCTGGGGAGTGGCAAGCTCCCAGGCAGATGGGACATTGAAGGGAGTGTCCTCACACCTGCTGGAGCCTGGGATCCACGGCTGAGGTTTTTAGAAGAAGGGTACCCCAGAGGATGCCATCTATGCTGGCCAGCTCTGGCTGGCTTTCACTTAGGTGACACTGACAGAGCACTGGGAAGAACAAGGAGCTGTGTGCACCTGTTGAAGGAGGTCCAGGTGGATAAGAGCAGGTCTTGCTCAAAAACTAACCAGTCCTTCTGGAAGGACAAGACCTTTCCATCAGGAGCTCTGATTAAGTGCCAGAGGTGAGAAAAGGGCACTCTTGGAATTCTAGGATGGTAGAGACCACTTCTGCTGGGCTGCCCAGGGGAGGCAGCTTGAAGGACACAGCCCTGCAGCTGGGCCTGGGAGGACAGTGGAGAGTGTTTACCATCTACTACATGGAAAAAGTGCCTAGTGACATTCTACCTGCATGCAGCCCAGGGCCTGGGCAGGACTAAAGAAGAGACAAGGAGCATAGATGAGACAATAGGAGCTAGACAAAGGCCAGCGGAGGTGCTCAGGGCTAATCAGGCCTGGGAGGAATGATGAGGAGCTTCGACAGGGACTCAGGGGCAGATAGGAGGCTGCAGCAGAGAGGAAGCTGGTGGAGGGCTGGTGGGGACAGAGAACACAAAGCAGGAGCCAAAGACCCAATCACGACCACTGTCCTTCTGGTGGGGACCTGCAGTCTGGGGCCACACACGGCCTTCTGAGCACAGTATTTTGACTGAATCCAAATTTTACAAAACAAATCCTTTTAATAAGCATCTTGGATTATCCTTGAATACCTGCCCAAGAATGGGGCTGATAGAGCACAGAGAGACCAAGAGCCTGGAATCCTAAAAAAGATTTGAAGGCATTTTCCAGTACTTTGAATGGGTATAGGGGATGCACACTTCGTCCTCACAAGGGACTCCAAGAGCTGTACAGCTCTTGCTGGTGGCCTGGGCTATTCCTGGGCTACTCCTTGTGGCTCTCAGAAGAGCCACAAGCCCTAAAGATTTGCCTTGAGGCTCCAGAAATAGCCCACAGGAGGTGAAGGACTGAGCTGGCCTTAGGGCCACCCTGATAGAGGGCAGGTGGTGGGGGCAGAGAGAGAATTCAGAAGGAGGAAGGGGACTGCATGAGATTGATCGTCCCTAGCTAATGCACTGGAAGGGGGTATACTAACCCCCTCAACATGTGTTTTTATGGCAAAGATCCGTTTAGCAAAAGAGAAGTACAGAGAGCCTCTCTGGAAGCTCCATTTATGGAGTCCTGAGACCTTTAAAGTCATTCCCGCACAGTGGGGGGACACAGGGCCTGGTCCCTTTGCTGACATGTCTAGTGGGCCCCAGGAAGCCCTGGCTTTCAAGGTCCTCCTGGGCCAGGGTTTCTAGTGTGGGAGAAAGAGGGCAGAGGTGGAGGTCTCTGTAACGCTCATCAAGGGAGGGTGCAGATGAGGACAAAATTGCACATGTAAAACCCCAATCCCCAGAGAGCAGGGCGCATTCCAGCCTCTCTCCTTATCCAATTTCCAAAAGGCCTGGAGGACAGTTTCTTTCCTCTCCGCAGCTGGTGTAACGCATCCATGCTCTTATCCTGGGACATGGTATTTTCCCCTCCGTCCCTCACTTCGGCCTTCCTGGCTGTCAGTCTCCAGACTCGTGTTTCTTTTCCTTCCTCTTCCCATCTTTCCCATCTCCTTCCAATTCCGCCCATTCTCCAACTCCTTTTCTCTCAGGACACGGAGCCTTCTGGACAGAATTTTTTGAGTTTCTATCTTCAGAAGGAATATACAGCATGGACTCCTAAAATGTATCTCCAGCTCAGTGAGGCTACCTGTCCGAACTCCAGATTTTAACAGCCTGTGTGACATTTTTCAGCCTAATATATCTAAAAATTCTCCCTTTAAGCTGGTTTCTTCCTGTTCTTCTCTATTTCAGCAGTGGCACTACCATCCCATCCACCCACAGATGAACCAGGAACCTCTATCCATCTCAGACTCCTTCCTTACCCTCACATCTGACTCACCATCAAATGATGTCATGACTCTGCCAACCTTACTCTGTCTTTATGGCTGGCACCTGCATTCCTGGTATTGGGCTCCTGGCTGCTCCCCACTCAGTAGGCACTCTTCACTCAGCAGCCAGTGAACCAAGAAAATCAGACACCAGAACTCCCCACTGAAGGAGCCACCCCCTGCGGTTCCCAGGGCAGTCTGAGGAAACACACACCCCTTGCTGTGGACCTGAAGACCCGCGTGCCATGGATGCTGCCCACTCCTCTCCACTGCCTGTTCTCAAGTTCCAGAACAAGCTGAGCTTGCCACTACGGAGGGGCCTTTGCTCTTCCTTCTGCCTGAAATGCTCTTCTTCTGGCTCCTTTTCAGCCTCCAGGTCTCAGTTGAACTGGGGCCTCTTTGACCTCCCTATCTAAAACAAGCGTCTCTTCCCCACTGCTCCCCTGGTCCCCATCACAGCACTTATCCTGTCTGAAACTTCTTTGTTTATCTGTGAGTGGCATCTCCTGCACTGCACTGTGAGCTCTATAAAGATGGTGACATGTTTCAACATCATCACTGTGGTGCTCAATAAATGTTTGCAGAAAGAAAAGATGGAAAATAAAGCATGCATAAATGGAAGTTATAGAGGGGCACATTCAATCCAGTATAAAGAAGGATTTCCAACAGAGCTGGCTCTAGTAATAGGGAGTCTGAAAGCAGGGATGTGTAGAGATTTCTGCACTGATGGAAGGTGAATGATCTTAATGTTTTCTGACATTAATATTCTGACTCTCTTTTTTCCTTGTTCTCTAGTTCTGTAATTCCCATTCATTCATTCATGCATGCATTAAACTTTCACGAAGGCCTCCCATGGGACACAAAATGAATATGAAACAGTTCCTGCCTTCGAGGAACTCTGCAATTTGATTTTTGCCTCCACAACTTGCAAGTCTTCCCATTGCAAATGCATGTGCGTGTGTATATGCATATGCATGAATATGAGTGTATTCATGTGAACATATGAATACCAGGCTATTGTCTCACTTTCCTGAGCTCACCCATCAGGTGACTGCCCCCTCTCCTGAAAGCAAAATTCAGGCTTGGAAAGAAAATCCAGAAGGTCCAAACTCATCTAGGGATCAAAGACAGAATCACTGAATGAGAGGTGAATGGGGATGAGAGGTCCCAGGGAGGCGGAAGGGCAGGAATGGAAGGAATACATTAAGATCCATAGAGTTGCTAGGTGAGAATGACTTGCTTTCATTTTGTCTCTGCTTTTCTTATGAGGAAGAAAACTAACACTTGATGAGGACCTGCTAAGTGCATAGAAACAACCCAGACTGTTTACATTACTTATTTTAGTGGGGATGTAGTGCAAAGAGTTGGGCATTTTTTGGGTGTGTGTGTGTTGTTATTTATTTAAATTTCAGATTAATGTGAGGGGACAATTAGGTTGCAATGTTTGCATTTGTTTGGAAGAGTCCCTGTTGTAGTTATGTACGGCACCCAGAGGGGTGCCATATACCTTTACATGGTGCCCATTAAGTGACTTTGTTGTGCAGGCTGGAGTGCATTGGCATGATCATAGTTTACTGTAGCCTTGAACTCCTGGGCTCAAGTATATGATCCCCCTATCTCAGCCTCCTTAGTAGCTGGAATTATAGGTGTACCATGGGGTCTTGCTATTTGCTTAGGCTGGTGTCAAACTCTGGCCTCTAGTGATCCTCCTGCCTCAGCCTTCCAAAGTGCTGACAGTGTGAGCCACTGTGTCTGGCCAGAGTTTGATTTTTGAGTCACCTAAACCTATATTAAAATCCCATGATTTTTATGATGATTAAATAACTTAATATCTGTTAAGGCACTCAGAACTGTATTGGGGTGTATGATATTAAGTGTTAGTTATAAACAAACAATAACAACAAAAACCTAGCTCTGCGACCTTGGACATGTTACTTAGCCTTTCTCTGATCTTTAGTTTCCCCAGATGCAAAATGGGAGACCACGAGATTAGTCTTATGGATTGAATGAAATAACGAAAGTAAAATATCTAGCTCCATGTCTGGTTCTTCATTGACAATCCGTGTTATTTCCTTCCCTCCTTTGATTTTAAATGTTAGAGAATCAAAGGCATAAGCACTGATACAGAATGGCCAATGTGCTTATTGATTTATTCTTTTAAAGTTGGAATATGAATACCAGGCTGAACAGCAGGTTTTCCAGGATGAACGAGATGGTGACCTGGAGATGCTGTAAGACCCAAGAGTGGGCCAAAGTCAGGTCTGGCAAATCTGGGCTCCCCCACCTGCTTGTATTCACAACTGTGGCCCTGGTACCAATCAGACTGGCTACTACATTGGGTGTTCAATGAAATATTTGCTGGGTTTTTGGTAAACCTGCCTGCAGCAAACACTAGTCAGACAACACAGAGGCAAAAAGGCTTTGACATAAAATACATGAAGAATAACAAAACCTAGAAGACAAAGAAAGAGAGAAAATAGTGAAAAACTGAGGTGAAAGTTTGTAAAGCCACAGGCAAGGGGAACAACAGTTTTAGACTTTAGTAACATAGTTTATGCTAGGTCTTATACAATCTAACCTCAAAGATGAGCCCTGAAGTTATATTACAGTGTGAGGCAGAACTCCAGCAGCAGGGATAGAGTAAACCAGCTCAGGGAAAGAGATGGCAGAATACCAGGATTGCAACACGATCTATTTTAAAATGGTCGTGAACGAGAAGGGTGCTCCATGCTGGAGGTGCCGAGTTCCAGGGCTGGGTGCAAACTCCCCTGGCTTGGGGATCCTGCTGAGTTTCCTCTGGATGCCTTAGTTAATCACTTTCCCTGAAGCCTTAATTAATCAGTTTGTAGACATGACCCTGCTCAGTCCCACTGTAGCCTTCTAAGCCAGTCTTCCTATGTCACAGAGAAACAGACGGAGGACTAAAGCTCTCACGAGCTTCCTCTTCTCTCCTGCCCAGCACAGGCTTGCTCAAGATGATGTAGAGGGTAGACCTAGGCTTCCTGGGTCTCAGTCTACCAGAATTTTCTTTTTTCTTTTTGAGACAAGGTCTCATTCTGTTGCATGGGCAAGAGTGCAATAGTGTAATCACATGAAACTCCTCAAGCGATCTTCTGCCTGAGCTTCCTGAGTAGCTGGGACTAAAGGCACCTGCCACAATGCCTGGCTAGTTCTTCTATTTTTAGTAGAGTCAATCTACCAGGATTTTCTCTCTGGGTGGGATCTGGGGGCAGCAGATGATAAAGCAAAGAAATAAAGTGAAGTTTGCTTTGCAAAAATCAAAGCCTTATAAAAATCTGTCATGCAGAGGTGTATGGCTAGCTTAAATTTGTTGGAATGGGGCAATTCTTGGTGAGTGGTGTGGTTAGAGGCAGAGATGAAGTTGGAGAGAACGAACATCACAGCTGGTAATGTCAATTATCTAGTAAAAGCACACCAGGTTTCTAGAAGATTCCCAGCTTTCAAAAAGAAAATATGGCTCCAATTTGCATCTTTCCCTACTGATTATCTCACTCTCTAATTCATTCTGCTGGTCCTTTACTGGGCTTTAAAGAAAGAGTCTTCTAATTTCTCTTGACAGCCCATGGAAGAGTTTAAGGAAATTGGAGTCTCTCTTGCCTTCGGGGGATTTGAGCCTGCAGGGTCCTGCTGGCCCCTGGGGTGGCTGTACTGATGCATTTAGAGGGATCCTGGCCCTGCCATTCTTCTCTTGGAGTCAGTACAGCTGGGGACACCTAGGAGACTATCCTACCCTTTGGCATGCCGTCTCGTCTACCAGCTTCCTCTAGGGAACAAAGACCATGTCTGATGACAGTCTCAAATGACACCCCAGCCTGAGTAGGAAAGTAGGCCTGGCTCAAGGTTGATAAAATGATTTCTCCTCCCTGGCTCAGAGAAGTCAATCTGCTGTTTGACCTGGGGCTTGAACTGTCTGCTGAGGTGGCCGTCCCACTTCTCCACCTGCCAGGTGAATGTCAGGACTCTGGGCTGTTTCCTGGGAGCTGCTCACTCCTGAAGATCAGGACTCCAGCACCTGAAACAGTGGCTTCTCACCTTAGCAATCTGTCCCCGCCCCCTGTGCCCCTGTAACAAGGCACAGACGCCCGTGGAGAGCTCCACGGCCAGAGGATGTGGACTGTGACAGGTTGTGTGAGGAAAGCTATTTGCCAAAGACAGCCCAGGTGATGGGCCTGTAAAGAAAGGAGGTTTTAGACATGAACAGAGCCAACAGCAGACGAGGCCCAGCACTGCCGAGCTTCTCCACTGAGTGCTCCCAGTACATCTGCCTCATCTCCATCCCTGCCTTCCCTCTGCCTGTCCCGTGTAAACTTAAAGCCCCACGTGAAAAGAAGTTGGGTGGTGAGGACCTTTCCATCTTAACCACACCCCCAGGGTGTCCCCCAGATGCTCCTCACCTGGTCAGGGCCTGTGCCCATCCCTGTCAGAGCTGAAAATCATTCCCATGGGTAAAATCTATTCTTAAGAAACATTGAGCATGCAGAGAAGAGATGGCTCTGGAAGCTGCTGAAATCCACAGGACCCAGATAAGCCCGGATACAAGGAAAGCTGCCTTTGGGCATGGGAAGTCCATGGCCAGCAACACCCTCTCTTAGGCTCAGAATTTCAGGAAGCAGAGCAGACTAGCCCTGCCTGCAGACCTCCAGGGTGCCCACCACCAAGGCACCATTGGAGAGCCCCTGCCTCTTCTGACAGCCCTGCAGCTGTGTGGCAGTGAGACCGGAGCGAGCCCATGCCCAGAGCTGTGGGGAGTGGCCCTAAGAGAGGGCATTTGACTCCAAGATCCGAGCAGCTCTGATGCTGGCAGCATCTCGTCATGTAGGCTAGTGGCTAGTTATGACTTGTCTCTTGCTCTTCTCCTGGCTGAGGGCAGTGCTGAGGGCCTCACTGATGGACCCCTCAGGACAAGGGGCCACGGACAGGAGGAACCTCAGCTCTTGCTGCCTCCCTACCAACCAGCCAAGGCTTCAACACCCTCTTTTCCTCTTTTCTGAACAATGAGAGGTTTTCCAAAAAGCCCCCAAAGCAGAGAAAACATAGTGGCAACTGAATTATTACCCCATTGTTTGCTAATACTCTGAAAATGCTGGCCACATCCTCTGTGTCTGTGAGCAGGTTGGAGTCACAGCCCCAGCTGAGGCTAGAAGCCACTGGGCCGGCGGATGTGGGGAAAGCGGGCTGGGAAGCAATGTGGGGAGAAACCTGGCCCACGTGGAGGTGGCACTGAGGACATTATTAGGCAGCAAGTCCTGGTCGGCAACTGGGATGTACAAGGACAAGGTTCTGCACCCTGGGGAAGGGGCCAGGTGAGACCCAGAAGGGGATTAGGCTCTCAGGTTTCAGTGTCACAGGGCACTAAAATGCTACTCACGAAACCTAGTCAGAGTCCAGTGGACCTGGAAAGAGTATCCAGGAGCCCTGGGCTCACAGGGACACACCCCACATGGGCCCACTGGCTGCAGAGCTGCCTGCTGGGGGAGCTCCCGAGGCACTCCCTGCCATCCTTAGGAGCAGTTCCAGAGCTGGGCAGGAAGGAATCTGCAGGGGAACAGCCTCGGCCCCTGCAGCTGCTGAGAACAGGGACTCTGGGATGGTTGGGGGAAGAGATGGAGTCAGGAGGAAATCCACACTGGGAGACCCCTGGGCGAGAGACTGTCTTAGCCCATCAGGAGGGGCTCCATTATGAGTCAATTTCTGACAGAAAACCTCCAGTTGAAAAATGGGTCAGGAAGATGAGATAAACCATCTGGCTCTGGGAAGCAGGAGCAGCTGGGCTGAGGAAGCCAAGACGGACGGACAGAGGAAATGGAATCTTGGACCATCATGGGAAAGGGTCTGGGCCTTGGGCCGTGCTGCTGGCTGGGTGGGCTGTAAACTGAAATTAATTAAAATAAATGAGATCCCCCAAATCAATTCCTGTTGCACTAGCCACCTTTCCTGTGCCAAAGAACTGCGGAGGCTAGCTGCTGTACTGTCCACAGCGCACAGGGAACATTTTAATTACTGCAGATGCTCTGTTAGCGCTGGCCTAGAGGCTTCCTTCAGCCCTGAGGTTAGAAATGCCTTTGGGCCCTAATCTGCCTGGCGGCATGATAGTGAACCCCGAGGCTTCAATCACTTTTACCACGAAAGCTGGGCCAGGAGAGCCACAGCAAGTGTTTTCACTGCAGATCCTCCTCAGGCTGGGAGGAAGACAACAGGAGGCCAAGGTTTGGATCACAGAGGGCTACCAGGGTCGCGACCCCTTGGGTGTTCTCCCCAGGGAGGTGCTAAGTGAGTGAGTACTGCTACTCCCTCCAGGGCAGGGCAGTGGGCCCCTGCTGCTTCACCCCTCCAGGCCTATGGGGACCAGCATCAGCAGGTACTGCCCACTGGGCGAGCCCTGCCTTCCTGGGTAGAAGGACCACCATTGAGGGGACACTTGCAGCCCTGCATATTGCCCTTCCTGGCCCAGAGATCCTTGCTAAGGCAGCGGTAACAGCACATCCCAGGCAGTCAGGGACACCATCACTCCTACTGGTACCACAAGCTGCACTGACAGTGGAGTAGCTGAGACTGTCACTGCTTCCTGCACCAAGCTCCTATGCTGTCCCTCTAGGGTGACACTAGCATGACCAAACCTGGAGGCCACTCCTGCTCACACCGTTTGCCCTAAAGGACAGCTGCATGGGCATGGCCGTGGGATTCCAGAGTCTACAGGTCAGTTAGAGGAGAAATGATGCCTTGTTCACCACACCCGCAGGGCGTTTCCCACGTGCTCTTGGAGCATTGAGTTTTCTCACTCATGGACACTGATCTTTCTCTCCAGTTGTTAGCTTGTCTTTGATTCTCCGCTCTAAAATATTACAGTTTTCTTTATAGAGGTCTTAGCCATTTTTTGTTGGATTTACACCTAGGCATTGTATATTTTTCAGTGCTTATCATATCTTTGGCGGTTATCTTAAAAGTTTATTTTACTGTCTTTGCTGGTAAAATTCAGTTCATAATAGGAGGACAATCCAGCCCCGTAGGTGCCTTCAGACCATTCCAACTAAAACTCTTCCTGCTGGCCAACCAGGTCTTGCACAATCACTCAGGGCTGGGGACCCTCCAGGTTCCTCTGGGAGTTACGTCTTACTTCCAGGGAAGGAGCTTCCTCTGGTTTGGCATCAGGTGTTCAAATCAATACTACTCTCATTGATCCAACTCTCTTGGGCCATCCCTGCAGAGTCCTGAGGTTTTGTGGGGGAAAGAATTTCTCTAGTGTCTGTGTGAAGTTTTCTTTGAACAGAGTGGGAATTTAGGAAGGGGGCAGTTGGATTAGGGCAGGGACTTACTTGAGCAAGTCCACTTTCCACGGGGTGGTGAAGAGAATGGATGGAAACGGAGAGACTGGGAACAGCCATCATGTGAAGACAATGCAAGAATGAAGCAAACTGACCCATTGGCTGACACATCACCACCAGGTCACACAGAACAAAGGGTGGAGAGGAAATGCAAGCAGGGACAACTTCAGGTAACTGCTCCCTGGCTGTAATTAAAGCCCTTCTGTGACCTCCTTGCCCCCAAACTGTCCTTGCATGGCAGATGCGTGGAAGGAAGCACACACTCCTATGTGTCATACATGCGTACACAAGTCACACCAGTGACATGCAAAGTGTGGCACAGTGTCCAGGTAGTGGTGAGACAGGGAAGTGGTCGCAGATTTCAAGTCACTGTTAGAAGCTATTGGCTCTTGGGCCAGATCCAGCTGGATGTTTCTTCCAGAACTTCGAGTGGGTTCTAGTTTGGTTTTTTGCCTGATGATTTTGGGGATGCTTCCCAGAGTCTATTTGTGATGGAAGAAAACACAGCTTAGGGAGGACCCAGGGAACCTGGCTCTGTTCTGTGCTCCCCCAGATGGGTAGTGGCCTTTATCCGTTTCTCACCAGAATCCCCTTTAGAGGAGCTCACAGGGGGCTCATTTTCCTCTCTCTTTACAGCACAGGTCCACCCTGGCGTGAGTGAAATGCAGATGGCCCAGGATGGCTCTCTTCCTTCTTTGGGAAAAGTCTCTCTTACTGTGTCCCATCTTCTCACAATAAGAAAAACCAGGATATTGAGGAAAGTAGGAGGCACTTCATGGGTTAGGCCACCCAGCTGGTCACTTCTAGGAAACTGGCTCCTTCCTTGACTTCCAGGATTTAGGAAGAGTGTCTTTCAGGTGGATGTTCCTGCAGATGTCACCTTGCTGTGCTTTCCAGGACAGGCTGCCCAGTATTTCTCCCATGCTTGTGGGACACGCAGGGCTGCCCAGACCGCCTCAGACATCACCAGAAACACATCTGAGTCAACTGTGGGATGACTCAGGGCTTTGAAATATTTAACCATATGTCCCATGACACTAGATGAAAATGATGCAGTTTCCCTATCATTCCCCAAGCTGAGGATGGCAGCTGGGGCTGAGGCTCAGCTTGGTGGTGACCCTGAACTCTGCACCCGGTCACGCTGCAGTGGGTGGCAAACCTTGTCCATGCTCCTGGGCTGTGGGCTCAGGACAGGGCCCCGTGTGGGAGAGACACTGCAGGCTCTGAGGAAGGGGGCCAGGGCCCTCCACCTCGGGACAGAAGTTGTGCTCCTAAATGGGACCGGGCTTGGAGGAGGTGGGAAAGCACTAGGCTTAGCACCAAATGGTACCCCCAGAAGTCTCATTGTTTAAAAATTAGCTGGGGTCCCTAGGCATGCTCTGAATGACAGGAAGAATTGCCATGGTGAGGATACTATCTGTCTTATTTTTAAATTCCCAGTTATTTCCCTCTTTCTGAAAAATGCCCAGAAGAGCGCTTGACATGGAAAAATGCTTGCTAACAGCTCAGCATGGTGGAGAATACATCGACTACAAAGTCAGAGGTGCTGGATTCCAGGCCCAGTCCTGCCGCTCATTAATTAATCCTGGCACTTCCCTCTTCCCTGTAGGGGGGCACTCAGACCTATCTTGCAGAGTGTTTTGAGGGTCACATGCAATGATGTGTGCAGCATGTGACACAGTGTCAACAATGTTAGTTGGATATTGATTCACAGGAGGCTGTGGGTATCTTGTCAATGAACATGGATTTGATGGCTAAGGAGGACCCTCTCACATCTCCAATTAATCTTGAGGCAAGTAAGGACTCGAACGAGATTGAGACCCTAACTCCTAAAAAATGGGAAAAATACAGCTGGGCACCACGGTGAGTGCCTGTAATCCCAGCAGCTTCCAGAGGCTGAGGCAGCGGGATGCCCATAGCCCAAGTCTGAGGTTGCAGTGAGCTATGATGTCATTGCACTCTGCTCAGAGCATAGGGTGGGACTCTGTCTCAACAACAATAAAAAAAGCAAAGAAATAAAAATAAAAAATAAGTAAGGAAATAAAAAAAAAAAAATAGAAGACATAGCCGGCCATTCTTCCCTTTGGCCTCTTGTTGATCTGTGTTGAGTGTGGGAAAACTACCGAAGGAGGGGAAGAGAAGGTTCAGAAAGCTGGAGTTTCTGTCTGTAACTGCACAATTTTCTTAGAACTCCCCCTCATTGTAGCTGGGGCCACTGAGTTGCTGTGAGCGCTTCCCTCAGAAGTAGCTTCCCCAGTAGCTGGTGAATCTCAGCTACTGGGGAATACAGACGCCGGGGACTCTGACCTGTGAGCGAGGCCTAAGGTACCAGGTGCTGGTCACACCTGGACAATAGGGGTGGGCTGGCCAGGAAGGGCACAGATAATCCAAAGCAACAGGCAATTCAACCTTCCCTACCCTGCCTCTTTAGCCAATAGGTCCAAACTTTTCTCCCTCATAAGGAGCAGGGTTGAGAAATGTGCAGGTAACCGCTCCTCCTGCACAGGAGGGTGTAAGAGCAGGAGGTGCCTATGGGCTGGAGCCCTGAGCCCCAGGCATTGGAGCTTTGGACGCTGGTACATGAGGTTGGTCTGCATGGCTGATAGAATGGGTGAAGGGCAGAATAGAGGCCTGAGTGCATCTGGGGAGTGGGCCAGAGAGGTCTGATCTTAGAGGCAGTGGGCACCCTTTCTGTACTGGGGGAGGGGATTATCATCTGCTTTGCCTGGAAGGAAGGGCTCAGCTCAGGGAGGAATCTCCTTCCTGCACATCCCAGGCAGGGCCAAGACCTTGAGCTGAGAGTCTGTTTCGAGAGTGGTCCAGTTTAGCTCTTGGCAGGTGTAGGAGTTGGGGCGTTTGTCTTGCAGAAGGGGTGGCCCTTCATGACACCTTTCTCCCCATTCTCCTTCTTTCATGCCTGCACTCCCAGCCCTTCCTGCCCATCCTACAGCCTGTGAGGCCTACCTTGGGTTTAAAGGCAATGAGCTTCAGAATCATCTCCACAGTGAAGAGGCCAGTGAAAAGCATGTTGAGGATGTTCATGGCGATTTTGAACAGGCAGCTCTGGCCGTAGTGCTGCATGGGGAAGGGGAGCCGTGAGCACAGGGCAGGACAGCCTCTCCTCCCACCACCTTGGGCCAGCCTTCTTGGAACCCTAGCCCCAACTCAGCTCCTCTTTGGACCAACCCCCAGGAGGCCACCCACGTCTACATGGGCAGTTGAGTGAACTCAGGGAGGCTCCAAGTTCTTTCCTGCTCTGCCATGTCTGAAAACAGAGGTTGGCAGAATTATGTGCTCTTTCTCTGATCGGTTGTGACAATTTTATGGAGAATTCTGGCTCCAGAAAGCTGGGCCACAAGTTTCCTGAAGACAGGTGGGGGCCGTGCCTTACGTGTCTCAGTTGTCTATTTCTTTCCTGTTCTAACAATTCAGAGTCCTGCAATTCTTTTTTGAGAACCCAGAGAGGAACTCATCATGAGAAGGAATACTTATCTTTCTGCATCTGCCTCCCTTGGTGACCAAGAAAGGGCAGACAGGCCAGCCCTGCTGCCATCTAGCACTCTCTACCCTCTTATAGCCACCCTCTCCCGCAGGCACCACAGGCTGGTTCCCCCTTGGACTGACCTGCATGGCCAGGCAGATGGTGTTGAGCAGGATGAGGACGAACATCAGGTACTCGAAGTAGGTGGAGTTGACCACGTACCATACTTTGTACTGGTGCTGGTTCTTGGGGATGTACCTTCGCAGGGGCCGGGCCTTGAGGGCATACTCCACACACTGTCGCTGGGAGGGAGTGGGGTGGGGTGGGAACAGGAGAGCGGGGGTTAGCTACCTGGAAGAGGTGGGGGGATGGCAGAGAGGTCTATGAAATCACACACATGGGGGGCAGGGTTCTCCGGAAGCCAGAGAGGTCATCTATTCTCTAGTTCACCTATAGGTTTGAGAAGGTGTTTGGAAAATGTTTGGATTTTCTGCCACTCCCTTAATCAAGAGGAGAGTCATCTAGTCAAAACTCTTTGTCTAGATCACAAAGGAGCATGTGCCTCAGTGGGTAGTCAGGATTTGACAAATGCCTACGTACTAACTGACAGATACTTGGTCCGCCCATTGATTATTTTCTATGCCACAGAGTCTTTTGGGGGAACTTCTCTCCTCAGTTTTTCTTTCTTGTCCTAAATCAATCGTCCTTATTTGCTAGCGTTCACAAGATCAGAAGACATAGCTTATTGATAAGGGAGAAGGACTTGGGCTAACTGGGTTCACATTTCTCTGCACTGTGCTTAGATTCCAAATCAGGGACCAGATTCACTCTGGCCTCCTCTCTCGCCCTAGTCTCCGTGTCTAGTCCCTAAGCCTCACCAGTATTACCTCCTTCTACTCTTTCCATCTCTATTGTCATTAGCCTGACACTGGGTCAGGGTCCAATCATCTGTCATTTCCACCTTCTAAATGGCCTCCCTCTTTCTCATCTTATTTTTGGCCCACAGTCTGCAGAGCAGCCAGAATGAGTCGCCACCTAAGATGCAGAACAGAGACCCATGATGGGCTCAGCGGCCAGTGAGGGTCACGCGGCTGTGCTGCATGTCTGCGCCCGCCCCTTGCTGGAAGCAGTCCTTATTGGTAGGCAGGGCTGCATTTCTCCAGGGACTGTCCCCACTGGGAACCTAGCTAGGGCCTGGGCGTTGAAGACTACACCTACATTCCACCCTAGCAGCTCCAAGACTCACTGAAGGCACTGCAGGCTCCCCTTCTCGAGCTACCAAACCTGGCACAGTACCTGGAATCACCAGCTCACTCCCACTCAAGCCTCTTATCTGCCCCTACCTCCTGCTCCTCCTCTGGTTTTACTTAAGACACCAGGTAAGAATAGTTTTGTAAGGCCCCGAAGCTCTCACTTCCTCATGGTTCCAGTTTTTCAGCTCTGTATCAGCGGTGCCAACCCACCTGGGTACTTTCTAGCTTGTCAGCATCTATGTAAGGCTAGAGGGCATGAGATTGTTTTCAAAAGACCTAACATAGAGTATCCTTAAGTCAAAGCTTAATAAATATTTGTGGGCTGGATACATTTGACAGATCTGGGGTTTGTAGGCATTTGCATTTCTTTTGTACAAGCCCTTCAAAAAGACGGAGAGCACCACTCTTGCTGAGGAATGGAGAGAGAGGTCTTGGTGCCCACGCTGACTCCCTGACTCCGCCTCCGGCTGCCGCCTCAGCCCAGGGGAGATTCTTCCCCATTTCCCAGGAGGCTACCTGGTTCTTGTCCAGCTCACAGTTCTTGTACTCCTGCTCGCCCTGCTCCTGGAAGGTGACAATGACGAAACCCACGAAGATGTTCATCATGAAGAAGGCAATGATGATGATGTAGATGATGAAGAAGATGGAGATCTCCACGCGGTAGTTGTAGATAGGGCCCTTGTCTTCCGTGTGGGAGTCGATGGAGCGGTACAACAGCCTGCAGGAGGAGACAGGCCCAATAGGGGGAGCTGGAGGAGCAGTGGCACCATGCGAGTGACGGCACTGCTGCCCTGTGCGTTTCTGGGATGGGGCTGAAGGCTCTAGGCCTTGTGACCTTGAGCGAAGCGCTCAATCTCTCGGAGATTCAGATTCTTCTTCTGTAAGAGGGAGACCATAATACCTGACTTTCCTTCCTTGCAGGGTAGTTGAGATGATGTATGTGAGGGTGTTCTGACACTGTCAAAAGCCATTTAAATGTAACCTAAGTCATGGACATTGATTTCAAATACTAAAAATATTGGTAAATATTGAAACAGCTTTGCAAACTGACATGGACTCAGAGGATGTTTGAGGGAACATAAAATAAATCTGTCTGAGAGCAAATATCCAGGTAGATAAAATACTGATGTGACACAAGCTTGTTCAGGTCATCAGCAGTGGTTTGTTTTGCACTTAAGCAGTTTACAAAAGCATGCCATGTGCTTGGGTCTGGGCTGTGCTCCATGAAGCCGGCGGCTCTCCACGGTCAGGGATCACCTCCTCCCTCCTCTGTCACCCTGCACACATGTGGTTATTCTCTAGATATAAGCCATATTTTACCATAAAATAATGGTGACTCTCATCTAAGATCCATGCCCTGTTGTTGACTTAGAAATACTTATAGACTTTTCTGATTTTCACATTTAATTTCACTGGAAAGCGTATGGCAGGAAAAGCAGTGTCCATGCAAAGATGCATGGAGCACATGACGGATTGCTGCTGGGCAGAGGTATTAGTGTGCAGGGCCCACAGGCAGGTCTAGGCATGAATGCATGACCTCTGCCAAGGGGCTGGGGCTTACTTCCCACCGTAACTATAGGCAAGGCTGTCTCAAAGGAGCCAGGGGTAGAGACTAACAGAACAGACACATTTCAGCTGTCTTCATCTGTACCAAGTGCATGTTTGGACTGGTCACCTCGAATCCCATGGTGGTCAAAGGGCCCACAGTGGAGAAACTCTGTGCTCCATTCCTGGGTGAGGAAGACCTGACATTGCGGCTCTTGCTGAGGTTAAGAAGAGAGCTTAAAAAAAAAAAAAAAAAAAAAAAAAAAAAAAAAAGCTGTGTATTTGCGGGAGTTTCTAACCTGGCTGGGCACAGTGGCTCATGCCGGTAATCCTAGCACGTTGGGAGGCCGAGGCAAGAGAATTGCTTAAGGCCAGGAATTTGAGACCAGCCTGAACAACACCTTGTTTCTGTAAGAAAAAAAAAATTATTGGGTGGCACCTGTGGCTCCAAGGAGTGGGGCACCGGCCCCATATACCGGAGGTGGTGGGTTCAAACCTGGCCCCAGCCAAAAACTGCAAAAAAAAAAAAAAACTATCTGGGCATAGTGATACAAACCAATAGTTCCAGCTACTTGGGAGGCTGAGGCAGGAGGATCATTGGAACCCAGGCTGTTGTAACACTCTGGCCTGGGTGACAGAGCAAGACCTTATCTCAAAAAATAAAATGAAAAATGGAACAAAATGGTAACATCTTCACCAGTGACCGTGGCCTACAGGTGGTTTTAGAAATAGCCCCTCACTGACCGCGGAGGACATGGGTAAGCAGGACTATGGGAAGGAGGGTGGGATGTTGACAGATACTGATAGAACTTGAGGACGGGCTGGAGGGCCACTGTGCTGGGATCTGATGTCAGGGGACAAGGCTGTGGTCTGCACACTCACTCTGGCCACCCCTCGAAGGTCGAGACTGTGAAGAGGGCCATCATGGCCGCTAGGACATTGTCGAAGTCAAACTTGCTGTTCTCCCAGCTTCGGGGCTGGATGATGGGGTGGTCAACCTCCCCGTCCTTGTATGTGATGTAGTTACCCCTGAGAGGAGGAGAAGGAGTTAGTTCTGGCCTCCCCCATTTCCCTGCACTCCTGCCCCACTTGGCGCCCCACCCACATGCTGCTGAGAGGAGACTGGCCAGGTTCGAACCTCAGAGTGCTAGCCATTTAAGACCCTCAGTGGACAGAACCTTCAGGAACAGAAAACGTTACATGTCCTGTCAACAAGACCAGATGACACATGGGTGAAAACCCCAGTGCCACTGTGGTCTGAGAAAGAATGAGCTTTCCTGACCTCCCAGGATCAGCCAGCCAGGCCACTGGCTGTCTTCCCACCTCAACTCACTTGCATTCTGCCTCCGTCTGCTTGGAACTGTCTGAGCAGGTGTAGAGCTTCCCCTGGAAGGCAGAAGAACAAAGTGTTTAGAGATGTTCATTAATCAATGAGTCAATCAAAAAGTAATTCCTGAGCATCTCTACAGCCTGGCACAGTGCAAGGGACTAATGGTTGCAGTGCAGAGTCCGGAGGGGAAGGATGTGACTCACGCAGAGGGAGCAGTAGCACGCATAGGTGCTCAGGGCTGCAAGTGCTGTTGAGATGTAGAAACAGAGAGCTCCACTCCACGGAGGCTGGACTCTCTAGGAAGGTCTCATGAAGAAGGGAGAGGCAGAGTTGGGGTCAGATGGATGAGCTAGATGAGGACACCGGTGGATGTTTATATGGTGGGCTGGGAGGAGGCTGGGGAAGAATGCTTTAGGTGGGTCTTACCCTCAGAAACCTTAACCGCTTAAAGCAGAAAAGAGCAGCGCCCAGGTGGAGCACTGGCCTCCTTGCACTGGGGCCTCAGCGGGGAGCAGAGGAGCTGGTTCAGGTAGGCACTGGGACTGTGCTGTGCAGGGAGCACGGGAGGCTGCTTATAATAAGTCACCACTGCAGGTTTTCAGCAAGTGACCCACACAGAGGTTCCAGAAGGTGAAAGTCTCTCTCCTTGCTAGGAGGAAGGATAGGCAAAGTACAGGGGCGAGGAGATTTCTGCTTAGAGGCCCAGGCCCGCTTCCAGTTGTCCCTCTTCTGTTCTGGGAGCTTGAGTTGGGCCGTGCATGGAGGGCACATCCATGCCCAGTCTGACCCACTACTGCCCTCTCTGTGTTGTCCCCGCCACGCCCCTCCCTGGGAATTTTGGCAGGAGGGGAAGGCAGCAGGGCCGCACGTCAGAGCCAATGCCATACCTTGAAGAGCTGGACCCCGATGCAGGCGAACATGAACTGCAGCAGCGTAGTGACAATCACGATGTTCCCGATGGTGCGGATGGCGACAAACACGCACTGAACCACATGCTGCAGGGGGAAGGGGGTGGGGAAGGTGGGGACGAGGCTTCAGGAGCCCGCTGCAGCCTGAGCTCCTTTAGCCGAGCCTCGAGTCTCTAGGGAGGTAGCACTGCAGTCCCTTTGCTGCCAGTGGGAGAAGTCAGGCCAGAAGGCAAAGCAACCTTCCCAGAGGAAGCCATGGGCCCTGATGGGACACAAAGTCCCCACTGGACTAGGTTACTGCAAGGACAAGAGCCTATCAACTTCCCATTTTATGGTGGGAGGGACATTGGGAGGGTATCACCATGTGGGAAACTGGGTTCATGTACAGATCCCCCCTTTGAGTTTTGCTTAGGAAACAGGTTTCAAATGATTGCCTCTGCAATTATTTTGTTCATTATGGAGCCTGGAGCTCCAAATTATTTTGTTCAGCCATGGAGCCTGACTGTCACCCCTCCTTCCAGCCCAGGCCTCACCCCCACTGCGCCCCACTAACCACCAGGCTGGAAAATGCTGGCATCTTACCTTTAGCCCCTTGGCCCTGTTGATGGCCCTCAGGGGCCTGAGCACTCGCAGAACTCGCAAGATCTTCACGACATTGATGGCACTGGACCTGGGAGGGAGAGACAGGGCAGGGTAGTAAACGTCTTATTTCTGGTGGAGCAGGAGACAACATGCTGAGGTGGGTCCTGACAGGTGACTCCGGGCACACCTGAGAAGAGGTGAAGTCTGTTTTGGGGACCTTCCCATTCTGGGACCATTCTCTACTCCTATCCCACCCTGTAAGAAGCTGGAGCTTGCCTGTGACCCTGGTCATGAATAGACAACATGAAAAACAATTCACCAGGAATTATTATTAACCTAATATGTTACTTATGGGGGCATCTGTAGTGTCAAAGAAAGGAGACTCAGCAAGGCAACCTGAATTCAGACCCCAGCATTGCCACCTGCCGGCCAAGTCACCGAGGACAAATTTCCTCCTAACTTCCGAGCCTTAGTTTCTCCATCTGTGAAATGAGGCAGTAATCAGCTCAGAAGGTGGCTGCAAGGATTGAGTGAGAATTTTGTGTGAATCATTTAGCTGTCTGTGTACCTGGCACATATTAGGAACAGAATAAATGGAAGCTTTCATTCCCATGCCTGCTGAAGGTATCATTGTACTTAAACACTGCACTAATGGGGGCCTGTCAGGCTTTGTGGCCAGAGGTGGTGAGCATGGGGAGGAGACTTTTTGGTGCTCATCTCCATTATATCTGTATGCAAAGTCTACTCTGGTTCATAGCACATTCCAGACTCCAAGAAAGAATGGTCTCTGCACAACAGGCTCCACATACCTGGGAGGCCAAGGACAAGCAACAGCTTCTGGGGGCCTCAGGTGACTGCTACTCCCCTGAAGAATAGGAGCAACAGGGAAAGATCTGCCACAGACCCCTTGGCAGGCTGCAGGGATGGTTTGTGGAGTTAAACATACATCCCAAATGGGGTGTATTAACCACCTTGGTTGGGGAGCAACTCTAAAGTACATTCCACACGCTCCCTGATTAAGATGTCCTCCCGAGCAACTGGAGAGTCTTAATATCTACTGTTTGACCTAAGGAAGGTTTGCCACACCAGTAAGCCCTGATCTCACTCTGCATGGGCATGGCGGCACGCTCAAGAAGTAGCTGGTAGAAGGTGAGATTTCGCTCGTGCACACTCTTCCATTCTGAAAGATTCAAGGGGCACAGTATCTAGCACTGTGTCCCTCCCCAGGCTTGGAGGAGCTCAGGTTGCCTCAAATAACACAGAAGTGATTTAAAGGTCAGGTGGGGAAAACACAAGTTAAAGAGGAGAAATTCCTGGTTCAAGGTTAAATAATGGTTTAGCAGTGGCGATGGGATTAGAATCTAGATCTGTAGACTCTCAGAAGGAAAATCTGGGGTAACACAATTGATAATCACAGAGAAGGGTCTCTCCCTCAAGGCTCCTCCCCACATGATTTCACTGACAAAGAAAGTCCCCTTGGGAAGAGAGGTCCAGGAACCCTGGGACCTATGTCTTTCTCTGCTGCCATTGTGACCTTGAGCAAGTCTCATGATACCCTGAACCTCAAATTTCCCATCTATAAGATGATGTTAACAATACTTGCTCCATCAACTCCACAGTCTGTGTTTTGTGAGGCCCGTGGAGGAAGGTGTATGGGAAAGTGCTCTGGAAGTTGAAATGCAGGATTAACATTATCAGCTTTTAGAACTTGGTAGAAACTAGTAATCAGATGCTTTCAAACCTGCACCCTCAGCTGTATAGGGAAATCACCTAGAAAGCTTTTATCACCTCTAAAGCCCAGACTGTATCCCAGACCAATTAAGTAAAAAACACTGGGAGTGGGATCTAAGAAAATACCTTTTTTTTAAAGCTACCCAGGTGATTTATTTCACTGTGTAGCCAAGATTGAGAACAAGTAATTTTTCCCTCTATCTCTCTCTCACATACACACACACGAAGTGCTTTAACTGGAGAGAGAAATGAGAGAGCAGGGAAGAGTGGACCAGGAGGTCAGGGCAGACCATGGCCATGGCAGGCTCCTGTCTGCTCGCTGAAGGGCCAGCAAAGGCACAGGGCACACAACGAGGAGACAGGAAGGTGTTGGTGACACCTGTTTCTTAATAACATGGCAAAGCCCATGTATTTAAATATATTACTGCTGGGTCAACATGCCCCAGGTGTGACAGCACTGAGGACATCTTTTATGAGAAGTCAAAGCCACCGTGTGGTACAATCTCAGAGGCCCAGGCACATTCTCTCTTGTCACACTGTGGTGACCCTGCAGGTTTGTGTCAACCTCCCTGACACGCATTGCTAGCTACACGCCCCAGCTTTGGCTGAGGGAGCCCTACTCACTGGATGCCAAAGGAGATGAGGGACACGCTGACCACCAGCAGGTCCAGGATGTTGAAATAGTTCCGGCAGAAAGAGCCCTTGTGTAGGAATGCCCCATAGGCAGTCATCTGCAGGGAGGCACAGAGAAGCCTGGGTGTGAGTGGCCCCTGCCCAGCTCCAGAGACCCCCTCATGCCACCCTTTCCTCCCACAGCATCCCTTGGGTAGGCCCCAAGTACTGTTCTGGGGGAACAGAAAGGATCAGAGAAGGAGATGCCATGCCAAGCAACGGTCCTGTAGCCATCCACGCAATCACCAAAGGACCCAGCTCAGGATGCATAAGTGGCTCCTTCCACCCCCAGACCATGCCAGACTCTTTAATCCCATATTCAAAGCCCTTTCATAGGTCCCTGCCACCCCTAACTGTCCAGTGCTCCTCATCACAAGTCCACGCTCTAGACCTGTGGGCCTGTTGCTGATGCCAGGCTGGGATTCCCTTCTGTGCACACTGCCTAACTTCCTCTCCAAATTCTCTTGTCCTCTGGCCAGCTGAGAGCATTAGGCATCTGGAGGAGGTGGGGGCATGCCCAGCAGGGTGTCCAATCACTGAAAGTCTCCTTATTGTAGACAAACTGGGTGCTGGTCACCCTGGTGCCCTAGTAGAGGGTCTACCAACAATTCTGGCAATTGGCCAGACCCAGTAGAGGGTCTACCAACAATTCTGGCAATTGGCAACCCTAAACCTCCACTTCCCAGCCTCAAGGAGTGCTTATAATCTATGCCAAATATTCTCAATTCAAGTCTATTGTTTTGCTTCTAGATTGCATCTGGTGTTCTTTAAGGGCAAGGGCTGTGGTGTTCAGAGGGGCGGTGTGGGTACAGCAGCTAAGTGCACCAAACCTGGAGCCAGACAGCTTGGGTTGGAACCCAAACTCTATCGTATTTTATTTGATTGAGTGCAAGCAAGATATTTAACTATTCTGTGTTCAGTTCCTCATCTGAAAATGAGGATAATAATAATATCTGCCCTATAGGGTTGTAAGCAGCAATGGAGTAGTCATATGCAGACACTCAGAACACTACATTGCGGATAGTAAGCTCCATGTCAGTGCTGGCTGTCACTGTGGCTTAGATTTGAATTCTGGGCTCTTCCTATATGAGGCAAGTTCTGTTTCCTCATCTATAAAGTGGGGAGGGAAGGCTCATCCAGAAAAATGGCACAAAAGCCCTTTGAAGACTTTAAAAGAGAGAACACATGAGATCATTGTCACAAGACCTGTGATTACCTCCCTCAGAGCCTGTTATAAAGCTGTGCACTGTGGGTGCTCAACCAATAGCCTTTTCCAGTTTGCTGACTTGAGCAGGGGCCAGTGGACACCCAGGGTGAGGGTGTGAGAGGCCAGGGCCTGCTGAACACCAGCCAGAGTGGCAAATGTGGAGCTGATGGCTGAGAGACTGAGAGCGGCTCCCGGGTCAGCTGGGGTCCAGTTTGTCTCTTTGGAATCAGAGCATGTCCAGGGCAGTACGTCCGCAGAACCATTCAAAACCAAATGCAGGGGGAAATGGGCAAAAATAGCTCTCACAACCTAATTCTTTCCATTTATCTCTTGTGGCAGGGGGTCCCCAGCCACACACCTGTGCTCTGCAACAGTGTTTAAAAGTAGGTAGATAATACAGAAAGTTGCAGGGGAATACAGCTGCAGATCTCCCCTTCTCTCAGAGAAGACCTGGGACCCCGAGACTGGACTTGGGTGGTCCATAGCTCATGTTAACCATAGAGTTCTCTGTTCCGACAAAAGGTCTAGCACCTCCTCCAGCCACCTCCTTGTCAGTCTTGGGGACTTGCTCTTGGCCTGGATTGTCTGAGGCCACTTCTGGATCCCAATAGAGCCTCTGCATATGGGGAAAAGTGTGGTTGGAAGGGTAAACTAATGGGGTTCAGAGTGCCACTTTCTGTCTTCTGGCAATGAATTCCTGTTTTGTCTGGAGGCCCTAGAATGAGACCAGCACTTTAGAAAGTGCATGTGTGTGCATATGGGGTGGGGACAGGCACCCAGGCACAGACAGAGGGAGAAAGGCCACGGGACAAAGAAGTGGAACATTCACTTGAAAATCATTTACAGCCTTCAGGACATCAGAAAAAGCCAGGCTCAGGTACCCAGGGCAAAGTGTCCTTCCTTTATCCTCTTTTGCTGATTACCACCCCTAGCTATGGATTCCTAAATTCTAAGCTATTACCTGGGCAAGCCTGTTGCTGGGCTAGTTCCACCCTGAGAAGAGGACAGGAATGGGGCATGGGCTCATTAGCTCCCTCAGTTGGGAGGGCAGGAAACCCCTCTGCCCAGCCTTGGGCAGCCTCACTTTTCTAGGCAGCTCTTCTAGTCATTGAAAGTATCTCATCTTTTATAATTTCCATTCATTGGTCCTGATTCTGTCTCCTCCCTCTTCTATGTGACTGTTCCTTGCATTATTCAGGTCAAATACTGTGGTCCTACAGGCCTTTTCTTTTTAGGGCCCAACACCCCCAGGTCCTTGGGCTAAACAGCCTTCTGGGACAGCCACTGTTGTCTGTGCCACGGCACAAGCTGGGCCTTTAGGCCATGAAGAGGGCTCCGCGGGAATGAGGTGCAGGGACGCACCACGGTTGGGTTTGTACTCAGAAGCACAGGGAGCGCAGAAGAGAAAAGATAGAGGGGTGGGATCCTGGGAGGGGAGGACTTTGCCATGACAACACTGGCAGAGACCTTATACTTCTGCTTGTATGGCAATCTTGAAGAAGAAAAAGCACCATTGAAATCCGCAAGGGGAGCTCTGTGGAAAGGTTCTGAGGACTGGACCTCTTTGGGTGTCTGTGTGCCTCTCTGTGGCTGACATTCAGGAATCAAAACAGGTCATTATGGAAATGGGGTCTCACTGCAGGGCATTTAGTGGAGCCACACAACTCTCGGTTCCCGCTCCCCACCTCCTGGAATTGGGGCCTGGTCAAATCTACCCTCCCTGAGGAGAAAAGGGAAATCTAAGCCATATAGTCTCGGTTAGCTGGACCTAGGAATGGAAGCTAAGGGTCTGGGCAACTGAGCTTCCTGGGACAAGGACACAGTGGAAGGCACACTGAAACTGTCCCTCTCAGTTGGTGTCTAGATGTGGCCAAGCTACCACAACAAAGGACTGGCCACAACATTTGCTGGAGTCTCACTGGCTGGCAGTGGCACAAGGTCAGGTGTGGGTGTTGGCCGGCATCAGACACAGTGATGGGATGACGAGGGAACTGAACTCCTTGGGAGTGGAGCTCCAGGCCAGCCTCCTGGGAAGGAGGTTCAAAGGCTGAAGCCTGGCTTGAGAGCCTTAGCCCTTTTGTGTGGGGTGATGGTGAAATCTACTCCTTTTCACTGAGGTCTCAGAACTCGCAACTTGAATCTCATGAACTGGTTTGGTGATGGTGTAAGGCTTAGAATTACACTGGAAAACTCAGAAGTACTCTCTCTCATCCCAAGATTGCTCAGAAGTAGGCTCTACCTGCTTTGAGGATAGCAATGTCATAGCCAGTCCCTAACCAGAGCTGAGCGGCAGGCGGGACCAGGCCTGGGTGCTCTTGGTCTTCTCAGCTCCGGCTCCACCTGCTGTATCCTGCTCCCCAGTACTGCTTCCCTCCTTCATGCCTCAGGCAAGGGGCACTGGGACAAAGCTGTTCAGTCTTAGGAGTGGGCTATTGCAGCCTGCTGAAAGCCCTCGGCTGGGAGCCTGGCTCGGAGCCTGGCTCTAGCTCTTGTATTAGGCCCACAATCACTGTCACACAGCCCCCACCCCAGCTCAGGCCTGACATCTGGTGCAAAGCCCTGAGGGAGGTGCTGAGGATGGGTATTCACAGAGCTGAGCCAAAGCCATTCTGTCCTGTCCCAGGGGTTGTTCTCCTTCCTGAGGACATGTGGCATTTCCTTGGGGCAGGGGAGGAAGAAGAGCTCGCCATGGGGGCCTGTGTCAGTTAACCAGAGCTGGTGTGTGCTGGGGTGTGTGTTATGCACAGCTGCAGTGCCAAACCAGTGACATGACGGCATCAGTGTCGGCACAGCCAGCTGCCCGTCTCTTCTAGGCCACAGAATGCTCAGTGATGGCCGGGGGTGGAGCCAAGGACTGTGGTGGGGTGGGCAGCTTCTGGCTTCTAAGCCTGGCTGGCCAAAGCACACAGCACAAAGTGAGGGGCCCTAATTCTTCCAATTTCAGGCTTGGGAGTAAAAAAAGAAAGAATGAAAGAAACAGGAGAAAAGACACAGCCAGACAGAGCAGAGATAAAGAAACAGAGAGGATGCATCGCCCAGAGTGCATTACCTTAAGGATAATTTCTAACGTAAAGATACTAGTGAAGACATAGTCTGCATTGCCTAGGATCTGAAAAATAAGCATAATTGGATTAGTGGCTCTGAGAGTGAAGCCCACACCAACAGGAGCGTGTGTTAGCAGCAGAGGGCGGCAGAGAGCTGGTGCTGGCGGGGAGGGGGGGGGGTAGAGGGAGCTTTACCTTCAGAGCAATTTCAATGGTGAAAATGGTGGTAAAAACAATATCAAAATAAAACAGAATCTGTAAAACAAAAAGGAACAGGGCAGGGATGGGACGGGGAGGGAGAGAAGCAGGGTGGGAGTGAAGGTCAGTGGATGTTCACTAGGAAAGGAGCCACGCTTTAAGGTGAGATGCACGACCTGCCAGCTTCTCCACACAGACACAGATGGGAACGGGGTGGGGCGAGCAGCACACACACACACACACACAGCAGCAGGGGGGAGCAGGCTAGCTTCGGGCATCTCACTAGCTGCCCACACAGTCCCCGATGAGTGAGGGGGGCTTCCAGACCAGGCTCAGCTGGTACTGGGCGTGGGCAGCCTCTGGACGGATGCTTATCTCATTAATCCAACTTACTTACAAACTCAAATCAGAGCACTGGGATACTTGTCAGAAGGGCAGGGAATGGGGCCGGTGTTTTTGCAGGTAGATTTGAAATGCTTAACTCATATCAGTGTGACCAAGCTGGGCAGCTTCTGACATTGGGAATAATCTCTACTGGGCCTGTGACCTCTGGGCATGGAAGGAGCATCGTCTAGGTGAGGTCTGCCCAGGCTGAGGACTGGCTCCAGTTTCCTGCCTTATTACACCTCAAGCAATGGACTAGGGATCGGGCCAATGCCCACTAGGCCCGGTAAGGCAGCTCTGGACTGAGCAGGCTCTAGGACCACCAGCAGGTGGCCTGGGTGCGGCTTCCCATCAGTGGGATTTGACAAAGTTCTGAGATTTTAAGATGAAGCAATTCTTTCTTTCATTTTTTTTTTTTTTTTTTTTTATGGCTGGGGCTGGGTTTGAACCCACCACCATCCAGTATATGGGGCTGGTGCCATACTCCTTTGAGGCACAGGCGCCACCCTAAGACATAGCAATTCTTGAACTAGCCTTTAATGTTCACCAGAGCCTTGGGCGGGTCTCCCAATTTGGTTCTGCTCTATCAAAGACACCAAACCTCTCATTTATATAAGGTCAGCTTTGGGATCCGCACCTATTTGCCAATGCTCCCCTTGTGGTCAGAGTATGCTGGGAGCAGGGCAGCAGGTTGGTGGCCGTCTCTTCTAAGTTTCCGGGGAACTAGAGCTCCCCTAGTCAGCATCCACAGGGCAATGAAAGTCCTGACTGTTGCCAACTATTGATGCCTGAGGCATCTGTGGCCTTGGCTGTCTTGTTGTGGTCCTAAAATGGGTTTTTATCAAAGCCCTGTCTCTTAAAGAAATGTTTATAGTGCATCTGGTGATGAGATTTGGAACTGGGCTCCTGACGGGACAATGACATCAGCGGCAGAAGCTGTGGGCCCAGGAAAGGTGCGGACAACCACAGGCTGTGCATACGTGGTTCCTGAAGGAGGTGTGCTGGACAGGGTCCTCGGCAGCCAGGGAAATGCTGCTGAGCAGAATGAAGAAGAGGATCAGGTTGGTGAAGATCGTGTCATTGACGATGCGGTGGCACTGGAGGCGGAACCTGCATGGGAAGGGAGACAGGAGGAGACAGACGTCAGATGCTGGCTCCCGGGAGCCTCTCCCCCCAGCTCCTCCTGTCTGCTTGCCAAAGGTGCTTGTAGGTTTGAGGCGTGGCCCTTAAGCCTGAAGTCTGAATGCTGCCAGGTAATGACAACCCCATCCACCAACCCACCTGATGCACATCTCTCCAGAACTGGGCTCCAGAGCACTTTCAGGGGCAGATAGCTCTGACATTTGGAGGGTTACCGCTGAGACTGCAGAGAGTCTCTGAATTTCCAAATACTGCTGTGATGTTAACAACTGGCTTTGTTTGGGGCCTTGTTTTCCCTGTTATTGAAAAAACTCACTTTATGAAATTCACTTCCCTTTTCATACACAGGGAACAACAGAGCTACCTGCAGATGTGTGTGCTGAGAGGATGGCTCAGCCTGCTGTCTGGCCAGGTGATCTGCTCCTGTGCTATAGCTTAGGTGCGCAGTTCAATTCCACACCTCAGCACAGACAGAAAGAACTACTGATGTGGGCCACTGGGTAACCCACTGATAGCACAACAAATGTTAGCCCCTCCAATACACCAAGGCACCTTATATACCATCTTGACAATGGTAGAGGGAGGAAAATATGGGTGTTATTAACATCTTCCTCTTACAGACAAAAACACTGGAACCTAGGAAGGAGGGGCTTGTCCAGGAGCAGAGCCTGCAGTGTGGGCAGTCAAGGAGTAAGCCTGGGCCCCAGACTTCTCTCCTGGCATAATGGTTGATTAAATGCTCTGAGACATCCGCCTACAGAAGCACCACATTTTATAAAGGACAGACTCTCTGAGAAAATTCTAGTTTCATGAGAATTAGGAGAGGTCTTCAAGAATCAGCCCCTTAAAGCCAACAAACCCACCCACCCGTCCGCCCACCCACAGAGCTGAGGTCTGATAAATGCAGCCTGAGGGCAGAGCTGCTCAAGGGCAGGTGCTGTCAGGAAACTACATTTCAGGCTAGTGTTGAGGTGGAGCAGGGAAGCCTGGGACTCACAGGCTGAGCTAACACCCCCAAGAGGCATCCAGAGACCTCTCAATCCCACTGCAGTTTCTCACCAATGAAGATGAAGTATTGAGTCAAAATCAAACATCATCAAACACACAAGAAGACAAGCCACTGAGATGGGAACTCAGAGGAAACACAAATATGTGATTCAGATCTCCAAAGACTGTGGATATTGCAAATACTAGACACAGAATATAAAACAACTATATTTGAAATATGTGATAAAATAAAAGACTCAAAAACATAGATGGCGAATCATCACAAACTATTATTAGAGGTAGACAGAGGGAGCTGAAAAATCAAGCCACAAATAGAGCTGATTGGAATGAAAAACCATAATGGTCAAGATAAAAATAACAAATTAAACAGTAACATAGATAAAGCTGGAAAGAGAATTAAGAAACTAGAAGATACATATGAGGAAATTGTTCAGAATACTGGACAGGAGGTGAAAGATACACAAGATACTTGAAGAGGGGGGAAGGGCAGAATGAGAAGGTCTAGCTGTGGAGATCACCTTGGGAGGAGCAGAGGATTTAGGAGAGGCAATACTTACAGATTAAGGCTGCAAATTTCCAAGAACTGAAGAAAAATATAAATCCACAGATCTAGGAAGCATAACATATTCTAAGCAAAACAAATGGGAAGAAATCCATGCCTCAACACATGGATTGTAAATCTGCAGTAAATCTGCACAAGGCTGAAAGCAACAGAAGTTGTTAAAAGCAGTCATATGTAGAAGTTAAGTTACTTACAAAGGACTAATAGTTGGAATGACAGCTGACCTTACAGGGAAATGATATCTTTAATGTGCTGGGGGACAGAAACTGTCAATCTAAAATTGCATACACAGCAAAACTATCTTTCAAGAACAAGAAAGGAAAACAATTATGGATAAGTAAAGGGCAAGTGAATTTACCATGAAGCAACAAGAGGAACCTGCAAAGAATATACTTAAGGAAGAAAGAAAATGTTTGCAGAAGGATAGACCAAGATGCATTAAAAAATGGTGAATAAAATGGTAAGTTGTAACTAACTCCAAACACACATTATATATACGTGATGATCATGATGATGATAATGACTAACTCATTCAGTTAAAGATAAAGGTCAGGATGAAAGTACTAATCAAGGGTATCACGTAACTCAAGAAGAAATGAGTGAGTTAAGAGAGTCTAAGGTCCTTCTGTTGCACAGAAGGAGGTTTACGATATTGTTTACTCACACTTTGTTAAGCTAAACAGACTTAGCAATTTATCAAGGTTCATCATCAAAAGAAGAGAACTAGAGCTTACATGTTTTAGGAAGTAAAGAGAAAAATAAACAGATTTTCTGATTCAGAATCCAGGATTCTTTTCCCTAAATGAATGCCTGTTTATATAAGCTTTAGGGAGCTGGGAGAGTCCCAGGCTGCAGCCAGGGGTTCTTGCTGGAGTTATATCAGAGAGAGAGCAGAGTCCCTCTGTCCCCACCATTCCTGCCCACCTGTTGTTGGGGCTGAAGATGAAAAATGCACTGGCTTCTGGCATGGGGACTGCCTTCTCCTTCAGGTGCAGCTCAGAGAGCGGTCGTGGGCGGGGGCCGACAGGCATCTCTGGCTCCTCCTCCTCCTCTTCTGTAAGAAGAACAGCACTGTTAAATAACTCCACCATGCCCACTTGTTTTTACCACTGTGCCACCTACTTGCAGAGACATTCCCACTGGCAGGAATCAAGACATCACTGTGTCTGAAAATGTAGGGCACCAACCGAGACAGACCTTCTACTCTGCCCCCTGTGGGTGCTGCAGGAGCCCATCTCCATTAGAAAAAGTCTCCTCTGGCAGTCCATAGAAGGTAGATTGTAAGTACAGTGACCAACTTTTCCTGATCCTGTTTTTTTTTTTTGCAGTTTTTGGCCGGGGCTGGGTCTGAACCTGCCACCTCCGGCATATGGAGGCCTACCCCTTTGAGCCATAGGTGCTGCCCCCTGATCCTAGTTTTAAAACTGAAATGTGCACATCCCAGAGAACATCCCAGTCCTTGGAAGACTGGGGTGGTTGGTTATCCTACTTGGAGGGCACTAGAAAAGGTGACCAGGTAAGGCCAGGGCATTGTCAGGTGTTAACTCATCTATCAAGGCAGTGGGGGAAAGGGCGTGTTAGTTGGTTTGCGAAGTCCCTTGCAAATAACCCCGTCCTTGGAAGTTCCAGGAATTTAAAACCAATATGTTCCCAATTTCTAAAACTACAAATCGAAACCATGTGCTGTGGAGATGGCAGGACAATACTGCTTAGATGCTAATACCGATTAAAGAAGCTCCTTTGTGCTCCTGGCCACAAGTCAAACAGCTTATTCCTGTTCTTGCAAGCGCGATGCCCATGGGAGGAACTACTGCACGTACTGTTCTGGCCAAATGTGTTTAATAGTGCTCCGAGAGGAAAGGTGACAGCCCAGGGGTTATGAGGATGGACTCTCCCGCCAGATGTCTCCATCCAAGTCTTGGCTCTGCTGTTTCCTGGCTACGGGCATTTTATTTAATCTCTCTGTGCCTCAGTTTCTCCCTCTAAGGTGGACTAATAATAATAATAATAGTACATACAAACCCTGGAAGAGTACCTGCCACACAGTGACTGCAATATAAGTGTGGGTGGTTTCTATGACTATCCTACCTGTAAGACAGACTAGGCCTAAGTTAGTGTCCAACATCTTTCTCCGTCTGACCCTCACCTGCTATTGTCCCCTAACAATTGCCCACTTGTATCAAACTATCTGAACATTCAATGTGGGGGGCTGAATAGTATCCCCCCAAACTGGTGCTCACCTAGAATGTAACCTTACTTGGAATTAGGTTCTTTACAGATGTACTTAGTTATAATGAAGTTGTAATGAATCTAACGACCGTTGTCCTTGTGAGGAGAGACTAAGAGACACGGAAGCACAGGGAGGGAGACAGCGGGGACAGCGGCAGAGATCGCAGCCAGATAGCCACAGGCTGAAGACTGCGGCAACCACAGAAGTTGGGAAGAGGCAAGTGAGGATTCCTCCCTAGAGCCTTCCAGAAGGAGGACGGCCCGGCTGATAACTTGATTTTGGACTTCCAGCCTACAGAACTGTGAGAGAATACATTTCTGTTGCTTTAAGACGCCTGGTGCGTGGTGATTTGTTCCAGCAGCGCCAGGAAGCTAATGAGCTCACCTTGTCCTTCCTCATGCTCTCTCTCCCCCTGCCTGGGCTACCCTTCACCTCCCTCTCTGCAGAGCTGGCAAGGTCCCTGGGAGGGTGGCACTGTCCACCCAGCTTTCCTGAGTACCTGGGCTCCAGGGAATTACCTTCTTGTGAATTCCAGCCTCCAGTTGATGCCTGATTTTAAGTGTATCTGTCCCTCTGTCTATGTGCTCAAACCCTGGAGGGAGAAACCACGCCAGCACATAGGAGGCCTCATTTCTTGGTGATGATTAAACTTCCACATCCTTCATAAGGATGAGGGTCAGGTGGAATCTGTTGCAAAAAGAGTTACAGGAAGCTCATCCTATGGACCCAGCCATGCCCTCTCCACGCCCTCCTTTCCTCTTGGTAAAAGGAAGCCAGGTGGTGCGGGCAGAGCTGTCTGGCATGGAAAACAGCTCTTCATCAAGCAAGAAGTGTTTAGGGGCCCAAGGCTCCTCTGGGGACAGGCAGAATGTGGGCATCAATCACATCCTTTCCCTAGGGCAATTAGGGCTGACCAGTAAGGCAATTAATGTTCTCCACAGAATAGAGGCACAAGATGAAAAGCTGTGCGCAGGCCAAGAGTTAGAGCTCTTTTGGAACTCAACCTTTGCAATGTTAAAGAAAAATGTACTTAAAGTAGAATAAGCAAAACAAGAGTTGGCCTAAATCGTGATATAAGTGAATTTAATTGAGAAGGATCTTAAATTTCTGACTAGGTATTTGTATCCTTCTCAGTTTTGCTCTAAATGACCCAACCCTTTCTGATTCATGGCAATTTTATAACAGGTAAGTCTGTGGTTATTTTAATTATCTATGTATAGAGAATACCACATTTATTAGATTTGTGCTATTCTAAGTTCCTGAGGAAAGACGCTGCCTATTCTTTCACCTGCACTGTCCTGCCTCTCTGTGTAGGGAGTTCTACTCAATTTCCATTCCCGGGGAGAAGCCAGTTAGCTGGTCCTCTAAGACACACACCAACTGAATCTCAGGCACGATGCTTAAGAGAAAGTTATTTCTGAAGGACAAACAAATTTATAAAGGGATAGCATGAAATTTGATAGCATGTGAGGTTATGCATGCATTATGGGTAGAGAGGGGGATGACAGATCAGGAAAGGTGGGGTAGAGCTCAGGTGGGGGTGGGCAGTGGAATCACGGGACTTCCACTCCCAATGCCAGTAGAACCCTTAGGGGTCTTTATTTTCTTATTTCTGTTCTTGGAGGTTTGGAAACAGGATGGGAGGCGAGGTAGTGCTGCACTTAGAGTATTCAAAAACAAAACCACTGTAAAGCTCTGCCCCTCCGCCCCCATGCTTGGCGACCCTTGCCTCTTCCCATTTGATGCCCATTCTCACCTCTGTGATTTTGCTCATGGTCAATTAAAATAAAAACGTTATTTGCAAAAATCTAGTGTCTGCCGAACCCTGAGCCCAAGGTTGAGAACACAAAGACATGATTCTTGTCCTCAAAGAGCTCAGCGTTTCTAGTGAGGTGCACCAGTCCACTGGCAGCTGAAAGGGGAGGCTTGAGAAGAGGGCTGGACATCCAGAGCACGGCTACAGGGAGCAGGGAGCAGGCCGGGGACACAGTTTATGTTCTGGGGGTGTGCTTCTCCATTGCTCAGTAAGAAAACCTCAAGGCCACCCTACATCTCCCCCCTCTCCCAGCATCCACCCTTCGGCCTTACCTGCAAAGTGAGTCCCAAGCCCGACCACTTCTCTGCATCTCCAGAACCATGGCCCTGGCCCCAGTTGCCATCGTTTCTGCCTGGACCACTGCACAGGTCTCCCCACCACCCATGCCCTTTGCTCTCATGGCAGCTAGAGTGAGTCTTTGAAGTGGTTAGTTGGGCATCAGATGGTAGCTATCTACGTACTGGACCGGATCCAGTCTGTGCTGGGGTCTCCATGGCCCTGTCCCTTTGGCCCTGCCCAGCTTCCCAGCACTGTGCCTGCCTTGGTTTCCTCTGTGGCAGGCACCTCTAACACCTCTCTTGGCTCTCCTTGTCCTTGGACCCTGGGCAGCCATCAAAGCCTCCCCCAGAACAGTTGGTACTGTGTTATTCACTGTCTGGTGTCATTTTTTTAAATGTGTACTTGTTAACTTTAAGTCCTTAGTGGCTCTAATGAACAACTGAATGCTCATGCAAATAAATTAATAAATTAAATAAAAGTAGAATTAGCTTCTACTTCTCTTGGCACCATTCATTTCTTCCTGGTGAGCTGGGGTTTCTCTCTGCTACAAGGGTGTACCAATCTGGAAGCCTAAACCATTTATGAGTGTCTGAGATTAAACAGAGAGGGAAGGACTCTAGGGCTGGCGCTGGCCCCCTTGGCCCCCTTGTGAGAATTAGAGACAGGCTTCTCTTCTGGGTGTTTGTGGTCACTCTTGGGCCAGCAGAGTGCAGGCTGGAGTCCACAGTTCCACACACCTTTGGGAGTAACCTGGATAGAAAACACAGCCATCCTGCAGGGCAGGCAGAGGGCAGAGGGGTGAGCATGGCCATGTGTTCCCTGGCATCAGCCCTTTTCTCTCTTGGGGACATGAGCTGGAGGAATGCTCACCAGTGCTGCCCACGAAGGGGCATCTGAGTGAACCAGGTGCAGGAGCCCTGGTCAGGAGGACAATGGTAGATCAGGAGGAGGAGAAGCAGGAACAGGGGCTTGCAGGTGGAGATGACAATCAAGTGCCCTTCTGTTGTACCCAGCATTAAAGTGTCCAGGAGATGACTTTAGGGGCAAGCAGGGGAGGGAGGAACAGGGACAACACGAAGAGCCAACTTAGCCTATAGGGCTGGGGAATGTGTGGAGCCACCAACTCTAAAAGGATACTGTCCTGGGGCCTCCTGGGGAAATGGAAACTGGGGATAGTGGTTGGGCTTGGGACTCACTTGGGGTGGATGGGGTGGATGCTGGGAGAGGGGGGAGATGTAGGGTGGCCTTGAGGTTTTCTTACTGAGCAATGGAGAAGCACACCCCCAGAACATAAACTGCGTCCCCAGCCTGCTCCCTGCTCCCTGCAGCCGTGCTCTGGATGTCCAGCCCTCTTCTCAAGCCTTCCCTTTCAGCTGCCAGTGGACTGGTGCACCGTGCTCACTGGGGATAGTGAGCAAATGGGGGACAGGGGGGTGGGTGGCTTCAAAGGCCTCAGTCAGGGGTGGCAAGAGCCTCAATTAGCCACAGACTAGAGGTTTCAAGCCAAAGGTAAAAATATGTATGGAACCAAGGAAAACAAGGTCATGTCTGGAGGCAGCCAGAGAATTCAGGAAAGGGAAGAGCTTTTTTTTTGCAGTTTTTGGCTGGGGCCGGTCCTGAACCCACCACCTCCAGTATATGGGGCCAGTGCCCTACTCCTTTGAGCCACAGGTGCTGCCCAAAGGGAAGAGCTTTTGAGGTGGAAAGCACCAGCATCCCGGGACTATAGAGCCACTGGGCAGCTGCATGCTGGGCCAACAGGGAGGCATTTCTAAGATGGCTGACATGGTGACAATATCATCATTAGTCCTTTTTCCCCTTGACATTCTGTTTTATTTCATTGGTGCAACAAAGACTAGAAAAGCTAGGAGTATATTACTTAAAGAATAATAGAATCTGAGACTCCTGTTGTAGATGCAAGAGGTTGTGTCTGCCCAATGGCCATGCAGAATAAATAGGTGTGGGCCTGGTTGCAGCTGGGTGCACGAGTGTGTGGGAATCTCAGATCCAGATCCCTCCTGCGGTGTGCAGGAAGGAGGCCTCCTGGGGGCCTGGCCTGTGTGGGATGGACTTTTTGCAATGCCAAGAATGGCCTGTTTTATTAAACTTAAAATCTACACAGGAGTAGAGATATTCCTACAGCAAACCTCCATAAACCAGCTTTGAAAACCTTTTTTTTTTTTTTTTTTTAAATAAGGTTTTACTCTGTGGATCCGACTCAAGTGATCCTTCCGCCTCAGACTTCTGGGTATAGGCACCTGCCACCACACCCAGTTAATTTTTCTAGTTTTTGTAGAGATAGGGTCTCACTCTTGCTCAGGCTAGTGACAAAATCTGGCCTCAAGTGATCCTCCTGCTGTGGCGTCCCAGAGTGTTAGGATCACAGGTGTGAGCCACTATGTCTGACTGACAACTTTTGACATTTTGCTGATCTTGTTTCATTTATCTTCTCTGCCCTCATTATTTTGCTGTGGTTGAAGTATTTCAAAAGCAACTTTTAAACATTTTAGACTCCATCCATAAACATGTCAGCTTTTAAAAACCAAACTACAAAAATATTATCATACCAATTAGATTAGCACAAATTACCTAAAATCATTTAGTTCCCATTTATATTCAATTTTCCTCAATTACCTTGAAAATACCACTTTAAAATTTATTTGTTCATTCAGGATCAAGATAGCATCTTCCCATTGAACTTCCTTAATATTTCTAATAAGTCTTTGAAATTCTGTAAGTTTCCCCTCACCAAGAAGAGTTTTTAAGACTTTAATAGGCTTAGTGCCCCTCTCATGGATACACCCTTCCTGCTCTTTCCATCCCTGCCCCAGGAAACCACACCCAATTTCCCCGTAGGAAGAGGGAGATGAGGATGGTTCCACAGAGAGGCTGCTTCCCACGGACAGCAGAAGATGCCCATTAGTGTCCCTGAGGATCCAGCAGAGAGTCAGTGGAGGGAAAGTGAAGGCATGGTGGTTCTCAGTCACCTAAGTTGGCAACCAACCCCAATATAGCCTAACCTATACGGAAAAGGGCACTCAGTAAAATCAACAGTCCCTCGAGGGCATGTTAATGACTTCAAACCTGAAGCTGGTGATAATATCTGCAATTCTAGGTCAGAGGAGGCAAGCCCAGGGCTTGTACGGGGCATGGGATTTTAGGAAGTAAGGGAAGTAACTCTTGGAGGGAGGACCTTTGACATTAAAACCCTCTAAAAGGAGACTGCCTGCCAATTTATGTATCAGACAGATGCACAAGCCTTAGTTGGTGAGAGCTCTTTTATAAAAAGAGGCCTGAAAGCATTTTCTAAAGCAACAAGTGGGACATCTGTGTTGGCAGCTGTCCCTGCACTTGGTACAGCCTCCTGAGCAGGGGCAAGGCAGACTTGGGATTTGCTGATATTGCTAAGTGGGCATAATGCCACAACATATGCCGAACTAATACATTATGTAAGTTAATAATGATTTCACATGCAATATAATAAAACCTTGAATGTGTACAGAACCCAGCTTGCAAAGGATGTAAAAGTACTGCTCAAATGTCAGTTCACCCAGATGAAAACTGGTAATGCTTAAATGTAGAGATAGAAGACATTTCCCAGTGCAAGGAACTTGCCAAGGGACACTGGAGCCACCTGTCCCTAATATAAGCTACTCCCATACGGCTCATAATTCAGGTCTCCACCTCCCACCTCCCAATCTCAGGATTAGGCAATAGGACTGGTACCTGCAGTTTCTGGGTTGGGGTAGGGACTCTTATCCTCATTTTCATTGGGCTGGAGGTTGTCCATGTTGATCTGGGCAGCCAAGGAGGAAAAGGAGGAAGAATCCATTTAGGTATGTTCCACAATTTTAGAGGCCAGGAGAAGCCTTTACATTGCATTATAGTCCGGGGCTGAGCTTAAAAATGTGTCCTTGTCACTTTGCACATCCCGTTCAAGACATCAGCAGAAGCTGAGATTCCACCAGTCTTCCCTCCTGCACTGACCCCCAGAGGCTTCTTCCCGCTAGCATCTTTCCTTCTCTCTTCCTCTCCATGGGGGGCTGGCCTGGGAAGGCTGTGGCCTCCCTCCCACTGCAGTGACTCCCACAGCTCCTGGAGGGTGGGGCTCCTCACCTTGGTGGTGGGTGGAGACTCTCCATCAGCTGTAATTGATTTCAGCTCAATCTTCTCTTCCTTGGCTTCCTCCACGACTGGCTTCTCTACCACCTCTTGTTTCTTCTCTGGGCTGGCAGTCCTGGCCGGTCAGCAGGAGAAAAGCATAAACAGTGTTCATGGGAGTGATGGGGAACAGCGGACACCACCTTGTGGTCTGCTGGGGGCAGATTCCCTGAGTATGTGTCCCTCTTCCCTTCCCTGGGGCATGGCATGTGCAGCTTGGTCAAGGTGTCAGGGGCTGCCCCTGGTCTGTGTGCACCCAGCCTCTTCAAGTTTCTCAGCCGCCACAGGCCTACATCAGAGAAGGGTGATGGGTCTCATCTAGGACTGGCTCCTGGAGGAACCTGCTAGGTACCCAGCAGACGGCAGGCTGGAGCTATCCTGTTTGGACAATGATGGGGTATAACGCAGGGCCTGGGCTGGCCTTCTCAGTACTGGAGATGAATTACAGCAGCAAGGAGGCATCACTCTGCAAGTTGGGCTGTGCTTCTCCTCTGAGCCGCTGCCTTCTCCTCCCTCCAATCTGCTCTCCCCCCACCCATGGCTTCTTATCTCAAAAGATAACCCCTCAACTTCCTACACAGTTGGGGAGTACACCACTTCAGAGACTGCAATTCACGATGGTCCCTAGAGAGCACAGGAATCATGAGAGTGGCCCGACCTGCTGGGAGAGCCTCAGGAGCCAGTGCCTAAGCCTCTACCACCATCTGCAGGACCGACAGTCCAGAACCGGGACCCTGGAGCTCTGGGCTGGACAAGCTTAGAGGGTTACCTGGCCAGCTTTTTCCTCTCCTTCTCTTCTTCCTCCTCCTTTTGGGCAGATGTGAGGCTCTCGGCATCAGCCAGGTTGTCCACAGCAATGGCCAAGAACACGTTTAGTAGGATATCTGTTTGTGTCCATTCTTAAAGAAAATGACCCTTGGCCTTAGGGTTTTGATGGGGACGGGGCAGGGAGGCTGTGGGACAGGCAGGTAGAGCTCCCCTGCAGAGGGAGCTTAGAGGTGGCCACCTGGAGGGGCCCAGGGTGTCCTTTGCTTTCCCCATCACCCTCGTAGCTACCTGGAGTGCTCTGAAGGGCTGAGACAGGCTAGTTGGCACGCTGGAGGGGGCGGGTATGAGGCGGCAAGCCCTGCCTCACTCTCTAATTGCTGAGTTTCATTACTGGTGTCCCTGCTGAGATGGCTGTCTGTAATTGACATTATAAACAGCATTGTCTCTTGCAGGATGCAGAATACTCTTAAGAGCGGCTCATTATAACTAGGCACTAAGGAGGTGGCCTGCCATCTCTTCCAACTCAATGTGAGCCCGCACATTCAAGGATCCAAGGGTCTGGCTGGAGCCAGCCAGAGCTTGGGAATTCCTAGCTGAAAGAGTCATTTGCCTGTTTCTCCCCACCCTGCTTCCCCCCTCCCCATCAACATAAACATGTGGGCCAGGGAACTGCAGAATCAAAGTAAGCACAGGGTTCTTCAAGTTTGTTAAGTCAGCCTCTGCCCCAGGCTTCCGGTCACTCAGACCATTCCACACAGAGGGAGCTGAAACCCAGGCAGGTGAGCAAGGGCTTGCCCAAGGAAGCTCTGAGCACCTCACCCTGGGGCCTGCTGTGAAAAGGGCTCTTCATGTCTTATCCCCAAAGACCCCTTAGGTGGTGGGTACTGTTGTTCTATTTCTGCATTTCACAGATGCTGAACCAGAGACCTCCCCATTTGCAGGAGGTCACCTGGCTGGTAACAGGTGAAGTACAGTCCATAGGATCCAGTGATGGTGTTTTCTGTACCACCTTAAGCTGGGACTTAAGCCCTAGTCTCAGCCCAGAGCTGCTCCTATTCCACCACTGGCTCTGGGTGCAATTCTCATGGGGTTGTGAGCAGAGACCCTGGAAGCCCACCGTGGCCTGGATCAGCAGGAAGGGTCTGTCCAGCTCCACTGTGACTAATGTCCTGGGGGCAGCGTCAAAGAGAGGTGTTCCGACCAAAAAGTAGGGAGGAGAGTCCAAGGTCATTTGGAACCTGCCACTCATCCTCCTTCCTGGAGCATCCGGCCTCTGAGCAAGGCATGGTCTGTTGCAGCAGGGAGCCCACTCCGCTGCGTCCCTCTTATAGTCTATGTGAGCGGCTACACAAGCCACGACGCCAGGGGGCGTCGCTCACCTAGATTACGACGAGAACACGCCTCTGGAAGTTCAGGAAGGTGGACTTCACCCAGGGCTCCACCCAGACCCGCCTCTATGCCAGGGTTCTAGGCTGGGCACTGTTCCTCCCCGATGGCCTTGCCCAGGCTTGCAGGGGGCCTGGGGCGGGCAGCGCAGGGCAGCCTCAGTGGGACCTGGGGTACCACAGGGCACTGTGCTGCAGGTAGGGGTGGAGCAGCAGGGGTGGGGGCAGCGGCAAAGGATACAATTTCCACAGATGAAGAGGATGATGAAGTAAATACAGACTAACATCCCTGGAAAAGAGGGGCCGCCATAAGCCATGATCCCATCATACATCACCGAATTCCAGTCCTCCCCGGTCAGGATCTGAATGACACATTCCCACCAATAAGGGACACAGCGTTAGACCAACAGCAAACCCCAAAACCACCCTGCCCTGCCCACTAAGTTCACAAAAATGTCCAGAATCTCTCTTTTGCTTCTTTCCCTCCTCCTGGTGCCCAATTCTCCTCCCCAGGGGCTCTGAGCTATTGACCTGGGTGCGTTTGAGCTGTGTGAGGGCAACTGAAGGGACTGGTGTCCCCGCATCTGTGAGTGGCCATGTCAGCCCTTTCCTGGGGGTGGGGAGGCACATGCTGCAAATTTGCTTGCAGACACAGAGATGTGCGCATAGCACCAGCCTCCTCCAAACATCAGTCATGGGCACCATCTTGAAGATTTTGGCAACAATAACATATTGCCCATTTTTATCTATGAAGAACCTACTTTTCTGGCTTTAAACTTAAATATATGCTACTTTAACTTTGCCCTAAGCTAAAATATCTATGAAATCCAAAATTTGATGGGCTAAATTTTTTTTCCTGGTGCAAGCACAGTGGGTGGGAAAGGCAGATTGTCATGACCCTGAGCCTCAGTGCACCTGCTTGGCTCTGTTTATAATTTAGGCTTTCATGGAGAGTTTATTTGAATAAAGGGCTCCATGACTAAGAAAGCATTTGAATGGTCAGACATATTCCCCCAGTGAGCCACCCACCAGTGGAATTCCATGGGGCATGGGGATGGGGAAGCTACAGAAAGAAGGCCGGGCTCTCCTGGGCGGGGCCCCTCCAGGGCTGACCTCGGCTGGCTTTGGCTGCCCAGTGAAGGGCACAGATAGATGCCCACCCCCCTCAGCCCACCCTTTGCACACCCTTCCTCCCATCTGAGTCCCAGCAGAGAAGGGTCCATACCTGAAACACAGTGAGGAGGGACTGGGGGAAGTTGTCAAAGGTGCTCCTGCGGGTCTGCATCTCATCAAAGTTGAACTTTCCCCCAAAGAGTTGCATTCCCAGGAGGGAGAAGATGATGATGAAGAGGAAGAGGAGAAGGAGGAGGGAGGCAATGGAGCGCACAGAGTTAAGCAAGGACGCCACCAGGTTGCTCAAGGAGTTCCAGTACCTGTAAGCCAAGGGCAGAGGTCAGCACCCTTCCCTGGGCCTTCCCTCCCCATGCCCATTTGCTTGCCCACCGGCCCACTGCAGGTGTTGGGGTGGATTTTCCACACCCCGCTGCCTTCCTCTCTCCTAGGGAGTGGAGTGGGTTCTTGTAAGGGCAAGAATTGGGCTGGTGAGCTCACTCAAGTTCCCCAAATCAGCACTATAGGCATGAGGAAGGGAGGGGCAGTGGTCAGAAGCCAGAGTGCCCACCTAGTTCTGCCAGCTGCCGGCTGCGTGTGCTTTTGAACAAGCCACTTAACTGCCCTTCTCTCTGCATCCTTGTCTGTAAGATGGAGATCACAGTGGTCCATGCTTCATTAGGTTACTGGGAGGATTACACGAGATAATCTCACCTGCCCAAGACTCCTAGTATAATGCTTGGAGTATAGTTGATAAAGGTTAGTAACTGTTCTTGTCACCGCTGGTCTTCAAATAGAAAAAAAAAAAACAAAACTCTTTTTATTTTAAAAAATGCCAGTCTGACCTCAGCCCAAGCAGCAGCTGTCTCACAGAGGCATGAATTAGGTCACCCATGGGACAGGGAGGGTTTTAGCTTGGTGAAGTTTCCCCAATTTATCTTGTTCCAAGAACTGGTTTTTAAAAGACCTTTTCTCTGGACGTTATGATTTAGTAACTATAGTTTGGGGCTCAGATATCTTGTTTTAATAAGAAGAGAAGCCCCTTCGCTTGGGAAAATGGGAGGGGTACCCCACTAAGGCTGCTGTACGTGGCAGGGCATCTGAGCAAGTGCCTGTTCAGGACCTGAGATACACTGTCGTGAAGAAGATGTGGCCCCAGATGGAGCAAGTGCCAGGACGGGGACCCTTCCTTCTCTGCAGCCCCCAGTGGTCTGTCTGCCCCCAGGTCACTGTCATGGGGGAGCACAACGGATTGCTTCTGCAGCTCTTGTGAGTGACATGCGAGCCACCCTCTTCACGGTCACGTGTCTCTCCAGAGGAAGGTGTATGTATCAAGTGACAGAGGCAGCTGGGCAGCAGCGTGAACATCCACATGACCTTGTCCCAGCCTGGACCCTTTCTCCTTCACAGCCCAGCCTTGCCCCACCTCTATTTTCCTGTCAGCCACACCCCCTCTGACGATTATTAGTATACATTTATTTGTATCTGTTCTATAAATGCTCTTAAGTGTATTTCATTTGTGAACATAGGCTTTAAGTTATAGATGGCAGAGCCCAGAGGTCTCCTATTTTCCCCATCTTTCTCCTCAAATAAATGATCTGACCCAGTACGTGTGTCAGGCTGCCTGCAGTCCCTGGGGTGAGAGGCTGTAGGGTTATCCCTGGGCGTACAGCATCCTCCCCTTTTCCATGTAGAGCAGTTTCTCAAGTCTGCCTGGTCCAACACCAGCTGGGGAGTTTTATCAATTTCTAAATCCTGATTCCCAGGTCCCTCCCTGGAACCATGCAGTCCTAGTCTCTGGTGCTGGGCTCGGCGACCCTCATGCAGCTGGCGGCTTACACTTGCCCATAAACTGGGAGTTGGGAACTGCTAACTTAGAGTATATTTATAGAAAGAATATCCAGCTGTGTCAGAGGGGAGAGTATTTGCATGTTCACTGAAGTCACAGATCTCCCTAGAGATCTCTGTGTGCTCAGCTGTCATGGAATGTTCTGGAAAAGTCTTCATGGCCATGAAAGGTTGGAGTCTTCGTTTTCATGAGGTAAACATCCATGAGGGGCTTACCTCAAATCAGGTTTATAACTGGGATTCAGATATGTCTGACAGCCCTGGGAATCCCAGCAGGACCCAGAAAAGGAGACCCTGACTCCAGACAAAAAATTGCCATAAATGGGGCAAAGTCTGGCAGAGTGGACCAGGTGAGGGGGCAGAAATAGAAGGTGAGGTGGGAAGGACATCTCTTGACAAAGGAGCCCCAAGTGCCTGGGGTTTCAGAGAAGAGAGGTGTGGTAGATAAACAATCAAGTCATCCTACAGAGGACAGACCTCTTCTGGAAAGGTTGTCCATGGAGCTACAGTGTGACAGTGTATTGTTGAGGGTGGCCCACGGGGCTAAGCATGTGATCAAAGGGCCTCCCCAGCCCCAGGGGTATCCGGGCAAGTCTAGGCTTCTCTTAGTCAACCAAGCAGCAGCTCATAGTGTCCAGAGTGCGGTGTGACAGAACCCTTGTCTCCCACCCGTCACTTTCCCCATCTCAGCCAGCAAGAACCGTAGATGTGGCTTAAGCCCAAATCCTTAGGATCTCTTTCTGACACCCCACATCAGCAAATTCTGTGGCTCCATCTTCAAACAAATCTGAATCTGGTAACTTCCCCATACCTCCATTACCTGGCCCAAGCTGCTGTCCTCTCTCACCCTCAGTAGCTGCCCTGCCTGCACCTTGGCTCCCTAGAAGCTGCCCTCCACACTGCAGGAGGTCCTGCTACCAGGAGAGCCATAGCAGGCCTCCAGCTCTTCAGTTCCTACCCCTCCTCCTCAGAGAAGCCTGAAGCCTCACAGAGGCCTGGCAGAGCAGCGGAATCTAGCCCCACCACCTCCATGCTCCCCCTCCCCCCATTCTTGTGGGCTATCAAAGCTCTCTGGCCAGCCCCTGCCAGCCCTGTCTGCAGGCCCTCCCTTGGACCCTTGGACATTGGCCCCTTCAGGACTTGGCCTACACAATGCCTGGTGAGGGAGGGACCACCCTGACCACCATTCTATCCCCTTGCCCTACTTTTTCCCGTTACTTGTCACCATCTGACAAGATATTTATTTGTTTATTGTCAGTTTTCCTCACCAGAATGTATGGGCCATAGGAGAGGGAATCAGCTATTATATCTGTAGCTTTAGTGCCTGGCCTAAAAGAGGAGATGAATGAGCATTTCGTTGACTGAAGGAATGCATCTTATTGTAAGTGTGATACAGCTGTGCTTACTGGAGGGCGAAGCAAGGAGCCATGGAGTTGCGTAGATGCTTCTGTGTGTGCACGTGTGTGTTATGAGGTGGGGCAGGGGTGCAGTGGTGAGGGGCCCCCTCCTGCATGCATCCAGTCAAACATACTTTGCCAAACAGTGAGCAGTGGCTACCTTCCCTACCATTCCTATTCCCGTAGCTTCCCTGACTTTCTCAGATTCCTGACTGTATCAATTTGCCCTACAGAAAAGTGGTTTGCAATGGCTTTGAGAGCCTTGGTGTAATATTTCCTGAAGAGCACTGTGACCATGTGTCATCCCTGGGGAAGGACTCCCATCCTAGTGGCTCAAAACCAATGGTCCCAGGTTTGAGGCATGGCCGGCCTCTATTTAGGAGAACAAACTGCAGCCAGGTACACAGGCACCAGCCCACCCGCCACGTGAAAACACCTGGGCTGAAAGCAGGCTACGCTGTGCAGCAGTGTTAAGACATAATTAAGACATATGCAGACCTTGTGTTGTTTGTCTTCAACCTACTGTTGCTTCCCAGTTAACAGGAGCAGAGGGGGGCTGGGCCCGTGGTTGGCCTGCCACCTGTCCCTTCTGTGCCTTTACAGCAGGATCAAGAGGGAGGAGCTGGAGATGGAGCCTGGCAGCCTGGGGCCTGTGCACATGAGTGGGGAAGTGCTATGTACTCTTCAGGAGACTGGACTAAGGAGAGGCAGGAATGACGTGGTGGCAAAGGATGCCAACAGGGTTCAGAAGAGAAGAGTGGACTTCTGAGCCTCGTGTGGCTTGGTGGATGGCAGGGTGCAGGCTGGGGCATCATCCTCACTGATACAGAGGAGATTTGCAGCCAGTGGCGGCCTTGGAGGTAGGTAGGATGGCAGGAAATGGCTGGCAGCCTCGCAGGTATCACTGTCTCTCCTCTTTACTGTCTTCTGACTCTCTGTGGCTAACACTGCTGCGCCCTGAAGAGGGACGATGGCCTCCTGTCCTAGAACCGCCCTCTTTTTTAGGAAGATTTGCTGGTGGTGAGATAGAGGGGCTAATGGTATATTAATAATGAATTGAGGCTTTGATCCTTACTGATCAAAAATGCAGACTACATACACTTGCACCCCCAATAAGCGAGAGAAAAGTGGGCAGCATCAGGGCAAAGTGTTTAAGGTCTTTGCATGGAGGAAAGCAAAGCACTTTAGAACAATGCACGTCCCCCCCTCCGCCATGTACACACACGTTTACATTCAGTATCAGGGATCCATGGTGCCCAGGGGCTTTAAGTCACCCCCACGCTGCACCCTCATCCTTGGCATCAACTTTCCAAAGTCTGAGTTTCTGCCCACCTGTCCCCTATTCAGCCTGCTAAGATCACTGTGTGGTCTTAAAATACAGTGCATGGGAAAGCTTTTGACCTGATGGAATTCTATTTTTTTTTTTTTTTTTTATTGTCGGGGATTCATTGAGGGTCCACAGAACTAGGTTACATTGATTGCTTTTGTTAGATAAGGACCACCTTATAATTGTGTTCTTTGTCACCCCACGTCTCTCCCTTCCTCTAAGCTCTCTCACTTGCTGCCCACCGCTGCACTTTCATTACTTTTCCCTCCTCCCCTCGTGGTTTAAGTTACCACCGTCTGTTCAGGGACACTTTTATCTCCATTTGTCTTCCCTTCTTTAAATCTATCTCTGGGCTTGGGGCTCTGTGGAATTCTTCTTCTTCTAAAACATAAAGTGACCTGAGCCTTCCTTGAACTGGGACATTTCATCTCATGAACTTTTTGCTTCAAAGAGCTCAGGCCCGGGTCTTTTACTTTTATTCTAGGTACAGAGCAGAGCACCGAGCTTGCTATAAATAAGTGATCTTCAAAATAACAGTACCAGTCACTTTCAGATGCTTTGGAAATGCTCCACCCTATTCCCCCTGTGATCCAGAGGGGATCATGACTAAATTTGTACCTGCCCTGACTGTTATTGTCCTGAAGGGTAAAAGAAAAATTCTCTTAGTTTTGGTGGTAAGTGATCTTTGGTTGGAAGAGTATTTATAAAGCAAATTTCATGCAGCACAGCTGTGCAGAGGGCTTCATGGGAGGTTATGGGTTGAGGAGGAATGAGGGCCAGGTGAGACAAGCTGGGGAAGCAGGTAGAATCCACTCCAGGGTGAGCTTCGCTTCTCCTCCCGTATTCCTGGGCCTCCCCTCTTCCTGGGTCAGTCACAGGACACCGGGCAGGGTGCGGGGGAGGTTGTCCTTGGACCAGAGCTTCAGTAGAGCTGAGCCTGGTCCCTTTAGATACAATGGAGCCTGGTGGGGTGAGAGTGATAAGAAGCTGAGCTGGTACTGTGGGGCCAGGAGGCTGCACACAAAACTTTAGGGCAGGGGTCCTCAAACTACGGCCTGTGGGCCACATGAGGCGGTGTGATTGTATTTGTTCCTGTTTTGTTTTTTTACTTCAAAATAAGATATGTGCGGTGTGCGTAGGAATTTGTTCATAGTTTTTTTTTTTTTAAACTATAGTCTGGCACTCCAACAGTATGAGGGACAGTGAACTGGCCCCCTGTTTAAAAGTTTGAGGACCCCTGCTTTAGAGTATCTTGGTCAGGGCATGGACAGCCTGGAGCCCGACGCCTCATCTCCTGGGTCAGTTCCTGCTGGTACCTGGCCCTTGCCCCCTCCATTCTAACAGGGCTGGGAAGTACATGTAATGATTTTTCCTTTTGAGTCAAACCCTGACTTGGCTAAAAAGTTTGAAGGTCTTACCTCCCCTGTTTGCATCAGATGCCTTGGTCACCCTGAGAGCAGAACCTGCATAGGGAGTGTGTGACCTGGCCAGCTGGAAAGGAGGTCTGGCCTGGACCTCGGAGTGGCCTTAGCAAGGTACTCCTCTGACCACGGGGTTGCTCAGTGTCATCTAGAAGAGCCACCCTCATTCTAACAGCCCATCTGCAGGCTTCTAGGTCTGAGCTGCCTTCTCCATAGGCCATTGCCTAGGACTTGGGCATATACCACATCGATCTCTTTAGTAATGGCCCTGAATGAGCCCAGGCTGCAGGGACCCAAGAAGAGCGGAAAGTAGAAGCTGCTGGGAGAGCTGGGGAGTGTTGAGGGAGGGTATGGATGTGATCCCGTGTCAGACTCGGGTGAAAAAATGGAGACATTCAGAGCCTGGAAGATGTGCACAAGGCTTTCTCCTGGGGCTCTGGGGAGCCCATGTGTAGTCAGGATGCACAAGTCAACCTCTCCATGCTGAGTTGTCCTAACTTGAATTTTAGGGCCTGGGAAGGAGCTGAGGGAGGAGCAGCAGAAGTAGAGAGGGGATAAAGGTGTGACAGGGAACCCGGTAAGTGCTGCGGGGACTTTGGGGCATTTGAAAACCAACTGTGTCAAAAATGAGATGCAATTATTCAACGGGAATCACACCTGGATTTAATCTTTATGAATGAGGCCTTTTTTTCTCCCGATAGAGTGATATGTCAGACTGGGCTGACAAGGAGAAGACAAAGTAGATACTGAGTCTTGGCAACATTTAGAGCCCCATAAACAGGAAAGGACCCAATCCATCATGTGTCTGGAAGGCCCAGTGTCATGGGTAATTTACTCAATGACCACAAAGATTTTGGCCGTGTGCACACCCTTTATTCTCATGGTGGCAGCAATCTCCTCTTTCTTATTTTTTCCTATTATGTGATTTCCCACTCATAGCACCAGGAACACACAGCAATCAATTGAGTTACAAACTACTACAGGGTTCCTGGTCTCTGTTTTTTTTCATGAGACACATATGATGGATGGATGGTGTTCATACACACAATACTATACTCCTTGGGTGTTTTCAGATTTTGATAAAACATGAAAATGGAAATATGCTGATGATTCATTTTCATCATAATGAAACATGGAAGGCTTCTGCTCCCTTCAGGCTCCTTGCATGACTTGTAAGTCCACCTCGTTCTTGCCCATTCATAAAAGCATTTGAGAATACCAAAGCGTGACGGTGTTACAAGGATAATATTAAATTTATTTTAAGAACCATTCACAAACTTCGATATTTTAGGTCTTAGTAATAATGAATTATTTGCTGTGCACTGCTCAACTGCTCTGGATATATCAATGTCTCATGACCTCATGGTTGAGAACCACTGATCTAGATCAGTGTTGCCAACTTTCGGACAGTGGGTCCCGAGTAGGGGAAGGGCAGCTTGGAATTATTGAGTGGGATCCATGAATCCATGTGTACACCAAGCATTAAGGCACTTTAAATAAATAGTCTGTCTTGTATTTACATGACCACTTTTTAAACATATACAGATACATAGGAATTAATAAAGTTCAAATCAATTAGAAAGTTTTGCAGAATTCAGAGCAGCTCTTACCATTATGTGCTTTCTCAGCCAATAACTATCAACATTACAATCTTTATGATGATGATTATTATTTTCAACAAAGTCTTCTGCTATTGCTGCCCTGGGCAGAGTGCTGTCACAGAGTGCTCACAGCAACCTCAAACTCCAGGACTCAGGTAAACCTTTTGCCTCTGCCTCCCAAGTAGCTTGGACTACAGGCACCTGCCACAACACCCAGCTAATTTTTCTATGTTTAGAAGAGCTGGGGTCTCATTCTTGCTAGGTTTGTCCCAAACTCCTGATCTCAAGCAATCCTCCCACCTCAGCCTCCAGAGTGTGGGGATTACAGGTGTGAACCGCCGCCATGCCCAGGCTCAAAGTACAATCTTGATTGACATGGTTAGGGACTAGAGTATGGAGAAGATAGTGGAGATGTAAGAACCAAGTTTTCCAATTGCATATGAAGGAGTATACTGTAAGCACAAGAAAGTGGACAAAGGACACAGTGGGCAATCAGGCCACCATCACGGAGCTCTCCAGGAGCTGATGGCCGAAGTCTCTAGAGGCGAGCTTAGCCAAGTGTGAGAATCACCATCAAAAAATGCTCCTTCCACATGTGAAGAGTAGCAAGACAGTGCAAAGTATTCCCCAAGAGGTTTTAAAAGAAGAGGGAGACATATAGAAAGACTGTGCACAGATATCCTGTCTTGAGGCTCAGCTCAAGGACCATAGTGTCCACTCCTAGCCCATATTTCAGACATTTTCTTAGTTACTGGATTGTACTATGCTCCCAAGGCTGGGTTTGGATTAGGTTCATGGTATTCCCAAACACAGTTCGTTTTTTTGCTATTTTCCCCAGAGAGCCTGGAGACATGCAGAGAGGATGATGATGGCCTTCGGTAGAGTAACTTCCAATTAGACAATGAAGGCCTTCTGTTTATAGACTTTCTGGGGATCCGAACATTATACTACTACTTCTTGTGAAGCTCTCTGATTGATTTTGAAAAGTGGTTTCTTGGCAATATTTTCAGATTTGAAATAAATTTGAATAAATAGAATGGATGTTAAATCTCTTCAAGATGCCATAACAATACCTAGTAGTAAGATTTCTTTTCTATAAAAATCTAAAAAACAAAACCCGAAACACATGGACTTTCAGGAATTATTTAAGAGAGACTGAAAACTCCAAGTTAAAAATAGCTTTTACCTGACTCCAGGAGGAGAAGGTAGAATCATCAATTACCCAGCAACAAGAATCACTGTGATGTCAGGCTCCTTTCAGCCCTGTCTCAGGAGCACAGACAAGTCAGTTCAGCCCATCAACTCTGCAGTCAGGCAGGAGTTAGGGAAACAGCACCTGCCACCAGACAGGCATGCCTGCCTTTGAATCCTGGCATTTCCCTGAGAAGTTTGTTTGTGAGCTTGGGCAAGTAACTTAATTCTCTTAAGTCTCAATCTTCTCATCTACAAAATGGGAGTAATAACAATAGTACCCTATCTTTACCCTCTCTGTGGCACCTGTGAGGATTAATCGAGCTGACAGATGTAAGCTTTTGGGTTGCCCTCCCTGGCAGAATAAACACATGTTAATGGCCATTGTTGTTAGTATTTCTACCACTTTTGCTCTAAACCAAGGATTTTCTCTAATGCTGACATACTCAAGGACATCCCGGAAGAGCTCTGTTTTGGAGGGATGGAGGGGAAAGAAGTTTGTTGCTCAAGAGCATTAAAAGTGGATTTAAATTCTACATATCCTTCAAGTCCTCCATCTGATATTAAACATTCCCAAGTGCCCATAACAGGTACTTCCATACACACGCTTTGCAACTCATTATGTTCTGTCTCATATTACACTTTACTTTTCTGTCTCTTGGAGCTTGACACAATATGGAAGGTAAATAAGAAAGAAAAGGAATATGCGTCACTATTAGCTCTTTTCTCCTTCTTTCTCCAATAATAGCCATCTTAATAATTAGATTAATGATGAAATCTTCTGGTTACTAAGTATGTTGTGTGCTTGGCACAAAGCATCATACCTTGAAGTGGGGGGTGTGTGTGTGTGTGTCAGAGTTTGAAAAACTTTCTCCAGGTATCTTCCAAGGTTGACCATAACCCACATTAAGAAATATGGGACCCAATCAAGCTAAAAAGCTTCTGCACAGCTAAGGGCACAACTAAAACAAATAGACTACCTTTAAATGGGAGAAGATATTTGCATGCTATAAATCTCACAAAGGGCTAACAACCAGAATCTACAAAGAACTCAAACAAATGAACAAGATAAGAGCAAATGATTCCATTTATCTTCTGGCAAGAGACGTGAACAGAACCTTCTCCCAAGAAGAAACACCTGGAAACATGCTCTTTTCCCCTAATCATCAGGGAAATGCAAATCAAAACCACCTTGAGGTATCACCTAATCCCAGTGAGAACAGCCCATATCACTAAGTCCCAAAGCTGCAGATGCTGGTGTGGATGTGGAGAGAAGGGAACATTTACATGCTGTTGGTGGGACTACAAACTAATACAGCCTTTTGGGAAAGAAGTATGAAGAATCCTCTAACAGCTAAAAGTAGACCTTCTGTTTGATCCCATTACTAGGTATCTACCCAGAAGAAAAAAAATAATTTTACCATAAGGACATTTGTACTCAAATGTTTATTAAAGCTCAATTCACAATTGCAAAGATGTGGCAACAACCTATGTGCCCATCAACCCAGGAATAGATAAACTGGTACATATAGCATGGAATACTATTTGGCCATAAAGAAAGATGGATACTTTACATCTTTTGTGTTTATCTGGAAGGATTTGTGGGAACATCCTCCAAAGTAAAGTCTCATAAGAATGGAAAAGTAAGCATCCAATGTACTCAATGCTAATATTTAACTAGTAGATGAACAACTATAGGCTCACATGAGAGAAAAACACAATTCAATTCAATAAGGGGGGAGGGGGTTTGGGAAGTTCTCACCTAATAGTAGAATGTAGGATATATGACCCAACTCCTGAGTGAAGGGCTCAACTACAACTTGGACTTTACCTACTAAATGCAAACAATGTAACCTAATCATAGGTACTCTTGTATTAATCTAAAATTAAAAAAAAAAGGACAAAAAAGAAATATTATAGCACACTCAAATCAGGTATATATCTCAAATATATTTTTTAAAAATAATGTTTACATTCTTGAGAGGTTCTCTGGTGTTTTTCTATTCTGAATTCTTTTATTAAAAATGATGGCTGTGAGACCGTGGAGAAATTGGAACTCTTATACATAGCTGGTGGACATGTAAAATGGTCCAGTCTCTTTGGAAAACAGTTCGACAGTTCCTCAAAATTTTAAACTCAGAGTTACCAGATGATCTAGGAATTCTATCCCTAGGTATATACCCAAGAGAAATGAAAAAACATCTGTATTAAAAATTTGAGATGAATGTTCAAAGCAGCATTATAAATAGTAATCAGAGATGGTAACAACCAATGTCCATCACTGATCATTGAACAAACAAAACATAGTATGTCTATACAATGGGATACTATGCAGCCATGAAAGGAATGGAGTACTGACTCACGCTGCTCCGTGGACAGCTCGTGAAAACACCATGCTAAGTAAGAGGCCAGTTATGAAAGACCACACAGTGGGCAATTTCATTTCTATGAATCATGCAGAGTATGTAAACCTATTAAGACATAAAGTAAACTTGTGATTGTCTCGGGCTGGGAGGCCAGGTGGGGGACATGGGTAGTGGGTATGGAGTTTCTGTTTGGGGTAATGAAAATGTTCTAAAACTAGAATGTGGTGATAGTTGTAAAACCCTGTGAATGTGCAACCCCTCCCCCCACTGAATCAAATACTTTAAAGGGGTGAATATACGGTATGTGGACTGTATCTCAGTACAGCTGTTCACAATATACTCATTGACCTCACCATCCCAAATGCACCCTGAGACAGGGGAGAACTAGCATCCCACAGTGTGCTGCCATCATCCTTTTCTTGAGACTGATCGCTTGACCTGGAGAGCAAGGGGGATGGCAGCTGGGGGTGGGTGATGGGCAGACAGGTGCAGGGGTCAACTGTGGCAGGGGGATGAAAGCCTCCAGTGGTGGCACGTGTCCCTTGCCTGTCTACGACCTTGACTGCATTTGCATCAGCACCTATTCTGCACAAGGACTGCAGCCTTCCTGACAGCAGGGGTGGCCAAGGAGGACAGAAGGGTTTCTCAGCCTTCCTGACAGCAGGGGTGGCCAAGGAGGACAGAAGCCCTGGGTCAGATTTCTGGAGAGCTTCTTTGCTTCTAATTCTTTTTATTGTGTTAAAATACATATAACATAAATATTACCATCTTAACCATTTTTAATCATGCAGTTCAATGGTGTTAAATACATTCATAAGGTTATGCACTTTCACCACCATCCATCTCCAGAACTCTTTTCATCTTATAAAATGATCCCCATTAAACACTAATGTCCCATTGCCCCTTCTGCCTAGCCCCTGGAGACCATTCCACTGTCTGCCTCTGTGATTCTGATGATTCTAAATACCTCACAAAAGTGGAATAATACAGTATTTTTCTTTCTCCTTGTTTCACTTAGTATAATGTCAAGGGTCATTCCTGTGGTAGTATGTTGTAGAATTTCTTAAGGCCAAATAAAATTCTATTTTATATATATGTATCTCATATACATATATACACACACTATGTTTTGTTCATTGCTCATATGTTGATGGGCACTTGGGTTGTTTTCCCATTCTGGCTATTGTGAATATGCTATTAGGAACAGGGATGAACAAATATTTCTTTGAGACTCTGATTTCAATTCTTTTGGATATATACTCAGAAATGGAGTTGCTAGATCATATGTTAATTCAATTTTTATTTTTTTAAAAAACTGCCATACTATTTGCCATGGCAGCTGCACCATTTTACAGTCTCACTAGCAGTGCACAATGGTTCCAATTTCTCCACAAACTCACCAACACAGTCTCTCTCTCAAAAGAAATTCTAAACAATATACCATCTAAATGAACAAACTCCATTGCACAGGGGCTGTAGATCGGCCCTTCCTGAAGAGAAGGAGAAGGGGCAGCTCCTCTCCTGCCAGGACTTTCACCCCCCTCGCCTTCTGGAAGAGCTTCTCCCTGAGGCCTGGCTCCGGAAGGCCACATACCTTGTGATCTTGAAAATCCTCAGCAGCCGGACACATCGCAGCACAGAGATGCCTAGGGGAGACATGACCTTGGTCTCCACCAGGATGGTCTCCAGGATGCCCCCGCACACGATGAAGCAGTCAAAGCGGTTGAAGAGGGACACGAAGTAGGCCTGCAGGCCCAGGCTGTACATCTTCAGGAGCATCTCTGCCGTGAAGAGCGCCAGCAAGGCCTTGTTGGCTGTGTCTGGACATCCCGGAGAGGCAGGTGGGGAGGGAGTGGGGGTAAAAAAAAACAAAACAGCAATTACCACTTCTGGAAAAGAAGCCCTCCCACCCTTGCACTGATCCTGTCCACTTGGGCCAGAGCAGAGCGATTAGGGTCAAACCAATGGGAAAGGGCTGTCTGGTCACAGCCACAGCAGACATTTATCGAGCATCTTCACACATCAAAGGCTCGGCACGCATTCTCTTCTCTGCACAGCAGCCCTGTGAGGCTGGCACTGTTATCGTCATGCCCGTTTTCCAGAAGTGAGAGGTAGGAGGTCGAGGGAGCTGAGTGATGTATGTAAGTCAAGTCCCCGCAAGCTGAAGTAGGGCTGTCTGAGCCTAACTCTTCCCCCCTAGACAAGTTGCCTCTCGGGGCCCTGCAGTGGGAATCCGCTTGACTCCCCAGGAGTGACGCTGAGGCTGGTTAGTGGGGCCCTCTTCCAGGGGCCCAGGGATGGGCGACAAGTAGTAAGAACCCACTGAGGAGCCCTGCGCCCGGCCTGATATTTTTGTCTTCTCTGCCTGTTGGCTCATGTCTTCCTCACATGTTCTGGTTAAGGCCCCCCTGGAGGCTGCAGTAAGGTCTGGGGTATTTAAAATCCACTCTGGGAAGTTGGCAGCTGAAGGCCCGAAATAGCCAAACAAGCTTCAGCTTGTGTTCCTGGCCCAAAAGTGACTGTGGGGCAGGCAGATGGTGTGGGTCTGGTCAGGTTAGCTGTGCTTGTTTCTAGCAAGGTCATGTATTTTACTGGGAAGCTTGAGATCTGCCAGGCCCTCGGTATCTTCAGCATGGTGCCTGCCAAGAGCCCTGGCCACCGAGCGCTTTCCCATTGACCTTTTGCCTGTGGATATTCCCTCCCAGGACTCCAGGCTGAGTAAGCGTGAGGAAAGTGGTACAGAGCCAGGCTGCTGCTCACCTTGGACTTCCGTGAGCCAGTGGGGCTGGTTGTAATGCTCAGAGGCGATAGTGAGAGTGTTGAGGAAGACCAGGAAAATCACTAGCCAGTAGAAGATGTTGGACTTGACTGCAGCGCGGCACTTTCTTCTGCAGAACCGATTCCATCGGCGCCAATATCGGCTGGAAAGGGAAAGGAGAGAAGGGCAGGTTGGCTGAGTATTCCTCCAACCCGAGATGGACCACTCTGGTTCTTTTCACTCTGACTAACCCAGCCTTACTAGAGCAGCCCAACTAGGTGTCAAGCGGCCCAGCTTTCCATCTGGTAAACTGGCCCATGCCACTTAGTTATATGGCCCTGGGGATGTCCCCAAATTCTTCCAAGCTTCAGTTTTCTCATCTGTGAAATGGGACTAGGGTCAACCTTATGAGATTGTTGAAGGGATTGATCAAATTACTTTATAATGAACCTGGCTGCATTGAAGTTGAAGGTGCTTGATAAATAGAAACATTTGTGTTTTCTAATGATGGCATTATTTGAAACAATACTGTAAGTATTAACAGCATCACTAGTTATACTGGTGGTGATGCCTGGTCCCCTATTAGGCGTGTCTCATGCCTCCTGCCCATTCTTTAACTCTGTAAAGCAAGTATTACCCTGGCCTTGACCAGCATCACAGAGTGGCAGAGTCAGGAATGCTTTTTGTCCAGCCCAGCCTCTGGGCCTGCTCTAAGCTGTTTTGCCCATGCAGTGTAGGGGGCCTTCTGGAGCAGAGGCTCTTGGCTTTTATGAGGTTATAGAATTTTTTGAGAGTCTGATGAATGCATAGATCCTCTGCTCAGGAAAGCAGGCACTGCCTTGATGCTCACCAATGGTCCATGGATGTTCCCCGCAGTCTCCTGGTTAGGACTGTTGTCAGTGACTGTCTGTCAGTCCTGGCAAGGCCTGGGCTCGCCCGGGGAAGCTCTAAAATCCCTCTGAAAAACTCCACTAGTTCCCAGGCTCCAACACCAAACCAATTAAATCTGATTCTCCAGGGGGTGGGTGTTTTTCAAATATCCCCCCAAATACCACTGGCATTTTGAAAAGCTCCCTGGTGGCTCTCATGTGTAATTATGGCTGAGAACCATTAGCTAGAGATCCCAAAGAAACACTCACATTTTATGATTCTCTGGTGAAGGGGCTTACAGCTTCTCCCTCATTTCACCCTCTTGATACAGAGAAAAATACACGGCTATATTTGGCAACTCAGGAGACAATGTATTTAATAAATGCCTACACTGTGCAGAGGAGAGAGGGAAGGGGAGGCTTCAGAGGAGCTGGAGGAGACAGAAGGGGGCCCTGCGGAGAGTGCAGGAGGGGAGGGCACTGGACTTCAGGAACCAGACATCCCTCTGTCACCTGGTAGACCAGGGATAGTGTGAGGTACCGTCTTTCAGTTGTATGGGGTGGAGGTGGTGAAAGCAGTAGCTTTATCAACAGAAAAGAGGATCTTGCTTTGGCAGCAATTTTGGAGGTAGAATCAGTGGGACTCTGAGATGACTGGAAGTGGAGGGTGAGAGACAAGGGCACAGCGGGGACTGCCAGAACATCTAGGTGGGGGTCTGGAAGGATGGCACCCTCCTGCACAGGGCCGGGGGAGGAGGGGAGGTACCCCAGGCAGGGTGGGCTGCACACGTCTGCATTCCATCCTTGGGAGCTCAAAGACCCTCTCCAGTGAGCAGCAAACCTTGCAGGAGACACTTGCCCACCACCTGGGGAAAATTCACCACCCAGAGTAGAAAGACCACCAGGTTTCCAAATGCACACTTGCATCCTCTAGACCAGTGATTTTTCAACCGGTGTGCCACAAACATTTGCAAAGATTGTTAATCAAATTATTTTTGAAAGAAGTTCAAGGCACAGTAAGTATATTCCTTTATTTACTCTTTTTTTTGATCAACATAATTTAAGCATAGAGGTTCAAGTGTGCCGTGAGATAAAAAAGGTTGAAAAACATTGGTCTAGACACACCATCCAGGATACCAGAGAGGACCGGGAGGTGGAAAGAGGGACAGAGGGACAATGAGTTCTGGTAGTCCTCAGTGAGAGGCCACCTCTGGAGTTGACCAATCTTGGTGCTGAGCAATTTATCTTGCCAAAGCATGATTCTGCTTCTTTCCTGTGATTGCGATTATTAATATTGCAGAGAAATTTGGTAAGATAGTTTTTTCCCCCTAAGACAATGAATTTTTCAGGACAAACTTGTATCTGATCTTAAATAGCTTACATTGTAATTACAAAGAACACTTTTTAAGTAGATATAATCTCAAGTTTCAGAAATCACTGATAATTGTTACTCAGAAGCCACAGCCATCAAAGCTGCCTTCTCTTGCAATGTGCACGAGCTGACTTGGAGTGAGTTTAACACCAAACTCTTGGTTAGGCCCCCTCCCTGGTGCTGTGTGGTCAGGCCCATTGCACGGGTCTGGAGATGCACTGCACAGATGCTGCAGGAGGGGCCGGGCTGGACATATGGGACAATGTCCCTTTAAAGTGGACTGTGCCTGTGCACAACCATTCAGAGGAGTCACATGGATTTAGGCTGGGGGGTGTTGGTGGTAATTACTATCCAGAGAAAGTATTTAAAGATAATTATACACCTCCCACTCTTCAAAATATAGCTTTGCTTGACAACTGGTTTCCTGGCAACACTTCCTACTGTATAATAAATGTAATGGTTTATTAGAATGTGTAAATTTATTTGTGTTTACATATGCATGGAGGATATAGAAATTAAATGATAAAACAGGGAGGGGAAATTTGCCTGCTATTCATGCTCCTTTTGCATGAACCAGAAGTCATTTACTCTAGAAATAGAAACTTCCATATGCAGACAAAAGAGAGGGATGGATCTGGATGTGTCTCATCTACTTCCCTAAATTTCTGCATCTCCATGGTCCCATGGGAGATCTCTGCTCCCTCACCCCAGGCTCTGCCTGACCTTCCCCCAGTGCTGGGCCTTGCTCTTGCCTCTGCTGCTCACAGAATGTCCTCCCAGCTAACGTCCTCCACCCCTTCTGTCCTGCCCTCCTGTAGGGCTCACACTGACAATCTTTGCTAGTCTTCCTCGTCTGGGACTACTGGAGCTCTTTTGTCTGTATTGCTCATTGTGGTTACACATTCAAGACATAGTCACTAAACATCAAGCACAGGCTGTTTAACAGTCGTACAACAGACACAGGCCTTGTCTGCACAAAACCCACATGAGAACCAGACCACTAAGTGTGCAGTCACAGTAGAGGGTGCTAAGTGCATAGGTGCCAGAGGAGCGCACAGAAGGACATCTGAGGCAGGAAAGGGTCCCCAGAGGAAATGACTTACCATTTCCTTGTATTCAGTTACCTTTTATTTTTATGGTTCTTGCCTCGCCAATGAGCTCAGTAGGGCCACAAGGGAGACGGCTGTGTCTTTCACTTTATTACAGACCGTGGTACTCAGCACAGCCTCACCCACTCCCACCCCCGCCCCTGATAGTAAGAGCCCTGGGCTGACCAGCTGGTTAAGCAGCAGAGACAACTCTATGCAGATTTGCTCACTTCCTCTGGAGGACAAGGCTTAGCATTCCTGGAACTCTTCTGACCTAGGGCTGAGGGTGCAAGTGAGCAGAGGGCAGTGTTCCTGAGACAGTGTGCTTGGCGTGCCACTGCCTACAGGCATCTGGGATCCTGGACAACATCAAAATGATGGACATCACAGGCTCTTGCTAGTGGCTAGAGTACTTTCCATCTTTTAATGACACCAAACATCATCAGATTTAATTCTTTTATAAATAACTTAAAATGGGCTATTAGAGATTGGGGCAAATTTGGATTCACGCCTTATTGCTGATGGTATGGCAAAGGCAGAGAATACTGGAAACACTTTTCACTGAGGACTAGGCAAGCCCAATTTTAGAACCTTGTGAAGTTCATTTGAGAACTCCATAAAGTTGAGATTCAAAACTCTAACATATTATCTGATTAATCCCCACAGCTTGCAAAAGCCTTTCTGAATCTTTTGTTCCATAATGTTTACATACTATTTTGAACAGTGAGCTCAAAATCTTGTAAATTCCTCATTTTAACTAATTCCTCCAACTGGAGACCTAGATTACCTAGTATTACCATAATGAGTCCATTAATCTGGTAAATTTTCCATAAAAGCCCATTCTAGTATTTCTTTTCAATAAACCATGACTTCGTATCATTCAATCTTGCACATGAAACAGGTCACTTTCAAGCTTAAATTCTGTTGTCATTAAACTGTTTCATCTCAGAAAATGATTATGAATACTTTGATAATTTTTGGTGGCATTTTTAATCTACTGCCAGCCTTGGTTGTCAGACATCATCAGTGGGCTGTAGAGTCCAGAATAGATGGCTGCTGTCTGCTGTCTGCTCAGAATCTCTAGGGTGATGCTCTCCCATGTGGCAGCCTCTAGCCAACACATGGCTATCATCCACATGAATTGTGGTCAATCTAAACCGAGATGTGCATTAAGTATAAAATATACATCAGATTTCAAAGACTTAGTACAAAGACATGAATGTGAAATGTCTCGTTCATGATTTTTTAAATATTAATTACATGTTGAAATAATGTTTTAGAGACAGTGGTTTAAATAAAAGATACTAAGATTCATTCCTCCTCTTTCTTTTTACTTTTTTTTTTAACATGGCCACTAGAACATTTTACAAGTGCATGTGTGGCTTGCATTATATTCCTATTCAGTAGTGTGGGTCTAGACCAGTGTTTTTCTACCTTTTTAATCTCATGGCACACTTGAACCTATAGTTAAAACTTCTGTGGCACACTTAAATTATGTCGACCAAAAAAAGAGTAAAAAACCATTGTGCTTTGAACTTCTTTCTAAAATAATTTAATTAATGATCTTTAAAATTATCGTGGCACACCAGTGTGCCTTGGCACACTAATCGAAAATCACTGCTCTAGAGTTATCCACTGTGTGCCCAAGATACACCAGCCCTGCAGGAACAGGGACCAATTGTGCCTGGGCAGAACCTCATTACCTCGTGGTACTGTCATCGGCAGCAGGCCCCTGGGTATAAATTCTGACTTGGCCACATACAAGCCCTAGGACCCTGAGTCTCTCTAACTCTCAGGATCCTCACCTGAAAATGGGTTTAAATGATAGTGCCAACCTACTAGTAATAATGAGCCACTTGGAAGTAGCACAAGGTCTGCTATTTCTATTGTGTCTTGAGTGGTGGCTGAAGAGGTAAGGGCCGAGGGCCAAATGACCAGTACACAGCAGGATGAGCAGAACCTCCAAGCTGAGATGCTGGAGGCGGATGGGCACCACTGCTCTTTCCCTGCTTTTCAAAGCACGAGTTATGCCATAGATCAATGAATTAAAAAAAACAACAACTGTCCAGAGTATTCTGGCCAATCTCTAACTCAAGACAGTCAACACAAGTATGTACATTTCTTTTCCATCTCCAGATCACGTCCATCCATTCATTCGTGATTCTTTCATTTGCATGGAATGAGAATAACTTCTTGAAAATATTTTCAAATGTATTTTTATATCCCTTTAACTCTCCCTGTGTGGGGCTTTGGAACTGTTGGAAGTACAACAGGCGTCCTCAGCTTGGGCTGTTAAGTGAGCTATTTTGTTTGAATCTGCATTAAGCCTATGGTTTCACTGGAGTAAGACCATTTATTCATTCACTCAGCAAATATTTATTAGACCTTATTATGTGCTGCTATTTCTCCAGATGCTGAAGACAAAGCAATAAGAGGTGATCATTTCTGAGAGAGAGGATTTTTTATATTTCTAGTTCTATGTCGTAAGACCTAAGTCTGGTGGGCCTGACCCTAGATGTTTATGTAACAGAGGTCTTAGTTTGAGATGAAAAGGAAAAGGAGAAAAGCCTGCATTTCCCAGTCCCAGTGAAAACGAGAGAGAGAAGTGGAGCACAGAGTCAGACCCCAGCGTCCTCATTTAATTCCTAGACGTTGGCACCAAGCCTCAGGAGGCTGGAGGGGACGGCTTTAGAAACACTCTTGACAGACATGGGGGCGCCCTGGACACCGGTGCCAATGGTGGAGCCTCCACGGGCCCTGGAGGACATTAACCTTTGGCCACACTCCATCTGCACTGCCATCCATCCATGCTACATCCCACAGGTATGTAGATTAGTCTGTCATAGTGTCCCTGGCTTCCAGGGCTTGTTCAGAGGAGTGAGGGCACTAGAAGTGTCCCTGCATGCAAATGAGGTGTGGAGGCCCTTAGGGTCAGGGGGCCAACAGAGCAGGGAGGTCAGAGAAGAGAGGTAGAGATTTCAAGGGCAGAGGCAAATGGGGGGCAGGGACTCTAGTGGTGGATACCCCCATAAGATGGTCCTGCAGACACTCCATGAACAGAGGGAGGCAAGGGTGCAGAGGATTCATGCGGGTTCCAGAACCAGTGTCCTCACCAATCCCTGTTTCCTGAAATCATAAAGTCCCTTGCCCCCCTGCATCCAGATCCTTCCTAGAGGGGAGCTGGGAAAGAACTGGGAAACTCCCCACTACCTTAAAGGATGTTTAAAATACAGCACTGGGCGATATTTACGAAGCAGGACTAAAATGTAGTGTTATTTATGCTCCTGCAACACAGTAGATGAGGTCATGGAATCATGATCAGATTGACCAATATTGTTTGGCACGTGCAAGATTTGTGGGAGTGAATTCACATCCCCCCTCTAGTATCCATCCCCTCATCACTCATCCCTGCAATACACATGCACCGACAGCCCACCCTGGACAGACACTGAACAAGACTCTGCAAGTACCTCTGAGGCCTGCAGATGAGCCCCAGGGAAAGGCCTGGGCACAGATAATTGGGATGTAATGTAACTCTTATCAGTGCTGTGATGGAGATTTCAGCAGAGCACCCTGGTGATGGGCGAGGTGAGAAAATTCCCTGGGTGTCTGCAGAAGGTGTCACAGATGAAGTAACATTTGAGATTCTTAATAAACATCTGGGTTTTCCGAATGAAGACGGGGCATATGCAATTTAGGTGGAGGAAAGACTCCATGCAAAGGCCTCAACGTGTCTGAGGACAGGGAACATTCAGGTAACTTCCATAAGGTGCCATGTAGAGGGAACAAAGGGTACTTGCAGGGGAGGGCAGGAGGTGAGCCAGGGTGGGGGGCGGCATTTGGGGCTGAAGACCATGGGTTCTTCAGAAGGTTCTGACATTGTCACAGACCAGTGACATAGACAGGTGTCATAACCCTATGTGTTCTCTGTCATCCTCCAAGTTCATATCCTGATAGTCACATTTGGTTTGACAACCTGTTTGGGATGGTGCTGCCCCAAAGACTGAAACTCCCAGAAAATTCAATGACTATTTACCCCTAATTATTTCCTACTCTGATTCAAAAACTTCTTGATCACCATCCAGAAAGCAAGCAATTACCCCCTTAGAACAACAACCTACCCCAGCTGATAGGTATTACCTTGGCACCCAAAAAGGGAGGTGAGGACAGAGCTGGTGGGGAGAAGGGCAGGACAGCAACATGGACCTCACTCACCTGAACTTGGATTTGGAGATCCGGTGGCTGAAAGAGAAAAAGGAAACATTACCAAAGGGACACACACACGTTCATCCAGGTGAAAGCTGTTAACGGCCCCAGAGGTAACTGGTGCTCCCCAGGTAACCCTATATGGGCCCTGGAGGGTGTGCAGTGAGGATTAGAACAACTTGGGAGAGAAAGAACACTTCTTGTGTGTTTGGCTGTGGAGACAGGTCTGGCCCAGCTGATGTGTACACATCTAGTATCTTTTAGAATGGATAGTCTTCACTGGAGAGGGGGAGCACCATGTCCTCAGACTACCAGGGGCTGCCCTGCAAGTCCTGTGAGGCCAGGTTAGGAAGAGGTGCACCCTGAGAGAAGCCACTGTGGGGTATGGGGAGGCCTCTCCTGAAGGCAGGAGAGCCCCACCAGCAGAGATGCAGGAGCACTTGGGAATAGACCTCACAGCTGTCTGCCAGGAGCCTGGCCAAGGCTGGGTTATGAAGTGAAACAAGCAAAATGAGCCAGCTGAAAATGGAGTGGCCTGTATGGGTGGCCAGGAGCTGTAAACTGGGCCTAAAGAATTGGCCATAGTTTCCAAGGAGAAACCCACATGCAGCTCTGGAGACCTGGGGGACATCTGGGCAGAGGCACAGGAAAGGTGTGAGGGTGGGTGCCTGGAAGGGTCATTATAATGGGGACAGAAGTTCCAGAGAAAGGCAGGATCTCCAGGGAGGTCCTGGGACTACCTAGTTCACTAGGAAGGAGTCCAAGGGAGGCTGGGAGCATAGGGCAAGAGAGAGAGAGAGAGACTGTGAAAGGGCAGCATGGAAGAGAGATGTGAGCAAGAGGGGGAGCGAATATAAGCAGGGAGACAAAAGTCTGGAAGGCACATGTCAGCTCAGCTCTGAACTAAGAGAAGGGCGTGAGCCCTGGAGAGTGCAGTGGGCGACAACACTTAGATGGACAAGCGGAAAGGCAGAATTCAAGTCAGAGATGAAGATGGGGATGAGGCAGCAGCAGAGATGAGGAGCGGGGAGAAAGCGCAGAGGGGAGTCTGGCAGGCGACTGCCACAAGCCTGTGCTATCCCAGCCCAGCACAAAGCGAGCTGTGTTGCAGAGGCAAAAAACATCAACCCCTCTCATTATTTTTTTATTAAAAAAAATTAAACCAGAAGATGTGACAGGTGGCAAAGCCATCGTGCATGAGATAATTATATCTCTGGGGCACTGAGAATCAGAGCCAAGTGCCTTTACTGCTTGGAACCGTTAGCTAATAACCTCTTCCCACCCCCAAAGGCTGCCTATGCGGGCTGAGGGCTTAATCACGCGCTAAAAATGCATGTGGGCGGGGACCAGGAGCTAAGGGCAGTGCTGTCATTTACAGCCACAGTTTAATGGGGGAAACAAATGTCTTCCAGCTGCTAATGAGGTGATGGGGAGCCCGGGTGCACCCTTTCCCAGGCCTATAGTCAGGCAGGTCCCTGTCCCTGTTGGCAAGCAAAACCCACATGGGTGACCCTGACCTCTAGTCTTGTCGCTCTGTTTCTAAAGCCTGGTCCAGGCCTTCTTCCAGAAGTGCCTCAGTGGTCTTGGCTGGGGTGGAAGTGGCCCTCTCCCATTCTCGGTCTGCAGGGGTCATAAGTAAAGCTCCCATATGGATAGACTGTGAGTGCATACCTCCCCCAAAGAGTGACTCTGGGCTGTGGCCACAGATCAGGACTGGGGCCAGGGAGACTATTTGAAATGAGGTCCTACTTCAGGGAGGGCCGTAGACTATGGTTCCTCCTGGAGCAGCCTGGCAAGCTCCGAGCAGGGACTAGAGCAGAACTTTCTCATCCATTTGGGCACAAGTCCTGATGTATAAGTTCGGACATCGCATTTAAAACTAATTTTGTTGTTGTTGTTACTATTCTCAGGGGATTTTGAGCATAATTTTAAGTTCTCAGGGTCCAAAACATTCATCCCTTTTTAAGACTGGCACATGTAACAAGTAATCAGCAGAATCACTAAGTACCATGTTACTTTAAAACCTTTGACTTAAGAAGGGCAGGTGGCTCGGCACCTGTAGCACAGTGGTTATGGCACTGGCCACATGCACCAAGGCTGGAGGGTTTGGATCCAGCCCAGGCAGGCTAAACAACAATGACAACTGCAACAAAAAAATAGCCGGGCATTGTGGCGGGCGCCTGTAGTCCCAGCTACTTGGGAGGCTGAAGCAAGAGAATTGCTTAAGCCCAAGAGTTAGAGGTTGCTGTGAGCTGTGATGCCATTGCACTCTACACAGGGTGACATAGTGAGACTCTGTGTCAAAAAAAAAAAAAAAAAAAAAAAAGGGTGTTGCTCAAGCAGCATTTATCTGGAGATTAATGAAAACTCTAGATCCTGGAAGAGCTGAGGTTAGAACCTTTTGTGAAGTCTGAGCACCTCGATTCTTCTTCCTCCCTTTGCACAGGCAGGAGTCAGCTGTAGGACCCAGTTCATGAGAACAGAGGGGCTACGTGCTGGGAGAACTGCTCCCATCACATGAGGACGTGAGCTACCCAGCACTGGTGCCCTGGAATCAAGGCACCCATCCTGATTGTTAAAATCTCCTCAGACTCCAAAAAGTCCTGTGAACAGGAGAACACTCTCACTTTTCTGAACCTTACAGGGCAGGTAAGATGCTCAGAAGATGCCTTGGCTTTCTGCATTGTTGTTATTCTAGTGAGGTGAATTCTTGAAGAGGAATCAGGGAAAGAAAGAAAGAAAGTCACTGATGCATGAGGCCATCAGAGTCACTCCACTGAGGTGGGCTGAAGTCCATCCCACCCAAGACACTTTCTCTGTCTGGGCCTCCGAGACAAACCTTCAGGGAACTCAGGATGGTCCAAACCCAAAACTCTTTTTTTTTTGGCTGCTTGCTCAACTTGCATTTGTCATTATTTGACACATACTTGAACTTCTCGGGAGCTATTCATATTTTCAGCCTCTCCCCCTTCTTAAAGCAATGAGCACCATATGTTTACTACCTGCTGTGTAAAAGAGTATTTCACTGAATTGTCCTTTAACATAAGTCAGACGGCATTGCAGTCATCATCATGCTGACAACACATCTGACTCAGCATCCCTAACTCTGCAACTTTAGCACCACCACAGCTGCGATTCTGGAGGTCTCCCCTGGACCTTGTCACGGCAAAGTGTTGCTTCAACTACTGGAAGCTGAGCCTGGCTGCTCCACGTGTCTGTCCGGAGCCTCCCTTTCTATCATTCCTCCCACTCCTTTCATGGAACCCAACCTTTGTCCCCACTGGGTCCCCCCATCACTCATGCCTTTTAATACCATGCTTGACTGCTAGTTCTCAGTGTGGCCCCACGGTCACATCAGTGTTGCCCTCATACCATGGTGACTCTATACCGCTGGGCCTTTTCCTGAGCCTGTGTGGTTAAACCCCACCTGGTTCACCCCTGTGTTAAGTGCTCCCAGGCTACAGAGTCTGCCAAAAACACTGTGGAGCTGTTCTGCCAGGCGGACTCCATGTGCATGACACCAGTCCCCACTCAGCTTCAGTGCTGCTTTCAGGGACCCCTCAGCAAGTCCCTAGCCTGGACCTTTGGTACTGTCTTTTAAGTCCCCATGCCACCCAACACATGGCGTTTCCGAGGTCCTCATCGGACCCTTTTCTGACTCTGTTCTTTATGGATCTTTAACAAGCTCTGGGAGCTGGAAGGAACCCTGGATGCCATCTTGGCCTGTAGTTCACAGACCTCTCTTCACAAGGTCTTACATGGGAGCCCAGTGTCAAAGGGACAGACGTGGTCCCTTCTGTGGCAGCCCCTGCAGGTGGTATCCAGGCCCCCGGCCTCTGCTGAGGGCACCTGGAAGCCCATGGTCAGTCCTAGCCCTCTGTTTTCCAGAGGAAGGGGCTGAGACTCAGAGCAGAGGTCACGGGCTAGCCGGAGGCTGGTGGGGACTAGACTCTAGGACTCTGAAGCCAGATCTCTTTTTTCATTTCCCAGTTAGTCCCAGGGTCAGAGGAACCCCTTCTTGTGCAAGGTCAAACTGTGATTGATGGCAGTCAGTCTCCCCTCTTCTGAAGCCACTTTTCCCCAGTAGCCCCCGTGTCCTCTCTGGCTCGTCACTGGCTTCTCCTTTGCCCTGAGGCTTGCTGTAGTGACTGTCACCTTCCTGTGCCCAGGCCACCGCCTTTTTCAGCCTTCCCTCCATAGTTTTACTTCCTCACCCCTGCTTTCTCTGCTCACACCTGCTCTGGTCATGTCCAGGGCCTGGAAACACACTGGTGTCCCTGATGGGAACATTCTTCCTTATTCTTCACCTTGACAACTTGTGTTCAGCCTTCAGTTCAACTCTTCAAAGAAGCCTTTCCTGACCTGTCAGTCTAAATCGGGTTCCTCTGCTATTAACCCAATATTGAATTTACCCTTCCTCACCCCAGTTCACAGTCCCCTCTCTGTTTAGTGTCTCTCCCCCCTGAGACTGTAAGCTCTAGCACAGTGGTGTCTGTTTGCTCTCCTGCTGTGTGTTGCCCTCAGCAATAACCCAGCTGGCCATACCGTTGAGCACATGTCCAGATTAACAGCTCTGTCCTGAAATTCCTCCTCCTGGGGCCTCCTGGCAGGCACTGCTGTTCTCCTGATGCACCTTCCTCTGTTTTGTTTGCTTCCTCTTATGCTCTGTTCCTCTGCCTTCCGTTCCTCCGTGAACAAGCCTTGTCCTGTCACCTTATTCATGATTTTTACCCCGATAACCTTGCATGTGTGTCTCTACTCCTGGCCAGAGTGGAGCTGTGCGTTCCACATCCTGCTGCATATGTGATACCTGCAGATCCCTCCAGGGCCCCTGCTGCAGATTTTATTTCTGCCTCAATATCTTTCTGTCCTTTCAAACTGTGGTAGCTCTATCCTCTTCATCACCTGCCTGCACACCTGCTCCTGCCCCACCAAAATAGCACATGGCAGTTCTTTTCTCTCTGCCCTGCCCCTGTGGGGACCACTTTCATCCAGGTTTTCTCACGACACAGCAATCTTCACCTTGGCCCCGTCTTATCCCGTAAGACTTTAAGCCCTTAGCTTTGAAGTGCTGGTCTCACTGCACCAGGCTTGGTCCTCAGGCTGCTTCTCCCACAAGGAATGTCAGCAGAGTCTCACCCCCCCGTTGTCTGAGGTGGGGTGGAAAGTGGGGAGATGAGGGAAAGACCACGACTCATGAAGTACATATTATAATCCTGGCACTATCACTGGGCATTTCACACACACAAAGTACATGTGTAAATATGGATACGCCTGGAGACAAGGGGGCCGTTTCTACAGAGCTCGCAAAGCTTGTGGAGTGCATCCTCTGAGGAAATGACAGACAGGCTAGAGACTGCCAGCTTCCCTCCGTGGGGGATGATGATGTTCTCTTTCCAACAGAGCCTCATGCTCTCCTGAAAAGCAGTCTCAAGTGGCTTCCTGGTGCCAGCTCCCCAGTCCCTCCTGGTCCGCAACTTGGGCCATGCCCAAAAGCCAGAGTTGCAGGGACTTTGATCTTCATCCCTCTAGCCTTCCTCCTGGAGTCAAGGCAACAGAAGGGCCTAGAACTTATGGATTTTGAAGGCTCCCTATGCCTTTCCCCAGGGTTGCTATCTGGGGCCAACTTTCAGCAACTCAAGTGCTTGTTTCGTGTGATTCCAAAAGAAGAGGGAAAAGGTTTGGGCTGCTGCTGTAAAATGTAATTAGCATCGTATTTTAACAACATTTTGACAATAATTGCTTCCCAACAAGGCTGAGAAATCTGCAGTGCAGACTCCCTGGTGCCGCTGTCAGAGTGAGTGATACTGAAGCCCTAAGCACCCTGGAAACAGGCTGCAAGAACCGGGCTGTCCTCAGCCTCGTTTCCCATCCCCATCGCTGGCTTGATGCCCTTCTCAAGGCCAGCATTAGCCACAGACTCACCTACAGCTCGCCTTTCTGTAAGGACTGGGGCCTGCCCAGTCTACTGAGGCATTTCATAGAGGAGGAGGGGATGGAGACGCTGCTCCTTGGATGGAGCGATTTAGACGGGTCCTACTCAGGGCCTCTGCAGTTGCGTTCCGTGATCAGGCTGAGTGTGTAGTAGTTATACCCCCAGGAAACTGCAAACGCAGTGTTCATTCCTCAAAGGGGACCCTGGACGTTCTGGGAGGCCTCAAGCTCAGGTCAGTGAGACCACCTGACAGCACAGAGTTTAACCCCCAGACTGCTTTCTGAGCCACTGGTCACTGGAAAAGAAGCAGTTTGTATTCTAAGCACAGGTGACTCAGGTATCATTTTGGGTGCCTCTACTTCTCTTCTGCTGCAGGTGAGGACGCATGTGCTATTATCTCCCAGTGAATTTTCTTACCTGCTTTTCTTCTGGGTCACATTAATCAGAATGGAAGGGTGGGGAGCCACCCAGGGGCCCTCACCTGCCGCTTCTTATGAGGAGGGGTGAATGGGCTGGGAAGGATAGACTTTGGGGCCATCTTCTTCTCACATACTCTGTATTTCTCTGATGTGATGAAAAGAGCTCAAGATCTAAGAGTCAGTCCCTCACAGAAGAGCTGAAGATGAGCCTAAATTTGTAAGACCCACTCCCAGGGTCCTCTGCTCCCCACAAGTTCCCACCTGATGCTGCAGCTCTAATTTCTGTCCCTCCTGGTGATGGCCACCCTTTCTGAATGCCAGGCACAGTCTCCCTGCCCACGCCCCAGGGAAAGCTACAGCCCCTGGGCTCACGGTGCCTACTCACGCCAGCCTGGCCCCGCAGTTTTCGCCCTCGATGTCACCTCCAGCCACATTTTCGGTGTTGACGGACTCGGTCTCACTGGTGGGCATGCTCACTGCAAGAGTCAAAGGGATGCAGAGCGGGTGAGGGGGGCACAGGGGAAGAGAGGAGCATTAGTTTGCAACACACCCAATGCTGAGATGGAGCAAGAGAAGAGCCTGAGAGGGTCAGCAGCTGACCGGCAGGGTCGAGGCCCTGCATTGGCCCAGCCAGGCTCCAGGATATCTGGACTGACACGCCTGATGCTTGTCTGGGAAGGTTTTGCTGCCAAGGACACTGTAACTAGTAAGAACCATGGAAGGACATCTGGTGATCAGGGTATTTTAGCTTAGTGGTAAAACACTGACCACTGAATCCTTTCTATACCTTCCACTCTATGGCCTCAGAAAAGCCATGGAAGCATTCCCATTTGTTTCTGCTACTCATCATTGGAAGAGGAGCTTTCATGAAACTATGGTATTTCCTTTTCTTCTTTCCATGCCTGAGGCTAGGGTCCAGCATGCTGTTGCCTACGTGGATGACCACATGGATGCAGAGGGACCATTTCCTACAGACGGTGGGTCCTGAGTACATCTATGGTCTGGCCTGAGACAGAGAACTCAGAGTGACTGCACACTGACCACATACTAAGACTTGAACTAGTCTTAGTATGTGGTCAGTGTGCAGTGCACACAGTGTGCAGTCTTAGTATGTGGTTACATGCTAGTAACCACATACTAAGACTTGAACTAGGAGCGAAGCAGCATTAATTGTGGAATCACAAAATTAACTTTAAATGTGGCCTGAAGACAGCCTACAGGGACATTCTCTCCCCTTCCAGCCACCCTGATGCTCCCATCTCAACAGACTGATCTGGGCTATGAGCCATCTAATTCCACTAGTGCCTTGTCCAGTCAATACCCAGCCTCTTCCCAAGACAGCATGGGTGGGATTTCCAGAACAGTGGGACTTTCCTAGCTTAGAACCCAGATTCAGGGCTTAGAAGAAGCCATTACTTTTTATTACTATTTTTTTCTTCTAAACAAAAGTTTGACTCAAAGAATTCTCAAAGAATTCTCCTTCACCCACTCTGAATACATGTAGATACAAGTTTTGCCAATGCTTGTTCTTTATTTTTTATGTTTCTTCAACCCTTGTTCTTTAGAGTGGTCATTACATCCTCCATCCTGGTTTAGTTCTCCTACCAGAACAGAATTCCTTATCTGGTGAGAAAGTCGCTAGCCCTCAGCAGACACAAAATACACATGTATTCTCTCTCTCTCTCTTTCTCTCTCTCTCTCTCTCTCACACACACACACACACACACACACACACATCTATTGCATCACAAGCAAGAGAAACACCCTCCCGTCTAGTCTGGTAGGTACCAACACACACAGAGCACAGGGGAACATTACCATGGGTTTCTGTGGAGTGACTAAACCAAGCAAACTTCCCTTTCTTCTGATCAAGCAAGCCCGTCGGAGTGCTTCCTTTCACAGACAAGATGATCAGTGTCAAGAACCAGGAACAAGACATCAACAGAGAACATGCAGTCAGCCACGGGTAAAAGAAAGAAACAAGGAACTCAGCTTTCACATAGAACATCCATTTTTGTTTCCAAAAATAAACAAAAACAAATTAAAAATCAATAAACAAAAACACATAAGAAAATATAACAAAATATAACTAACCCTCCAAATGACATGAATTAACACAGAACAAAGGATGGACCCTGGGGGGACAAGTTCTGGTCTGCAGTGAGTTATCTAATCATCAACAGTCAGGAGAGGGCTTCCTGAAGGGAGCTGCCTCCTTAGGGAGGAGCCCCTTCTACAGGTTCAAGTGGGGTGACTGCTAAAATCAAGCCATAGCATTGATGTCCCCTTCAGCCCTCCACCACGGCCAGGTGACTCATTTGGTCCCCTACATGGGACTATATTATGTACTGCAAAGTTCCACCTGCCACAGAGTCAAGGGCTCCATCACCACTGACAAATGGATGGTGTCACTTACAGGTGGAAAAACAACCTATTAACCTCCTCTCCCCTTCATCTAGTTCTGTCATTCAATTCCATTCGGTAAAGACCCAATGACCACCTCAGGCCTGCCTACATCCAAAGTATACACGTGTCTGCTTTTAATTGGTTTAAATGGGAGGAATTATACCATCATCAATGGATGGCCTTTTGAGGAGGTTTGTAAATAAGAATTCTGTGAGCCCTTGTAGGGTCTGTGCTGCCACTAACAAGGAGGGTGCCCTGGCAGTGGGTAAACACCCCGATTGCTGCATAGGGAAGAGTAGGAGTCTGGATTCTGCAATGGATTTTGAGTTCTGGATGCCAAATGCTTTAACTAATTGCTCACATGTGATAAAGATGGCATGGACAGCGTCTCTCTGAGGCCACCACAGAGGTTGCTGGAAATGAGAGGCCAGCAAAGCACAATCTCAACTCCCCCACAAGGAGCAGTTGTGGGTGGAGGTGGGAAATTGGCTGCCCCTCCCAGAGGGACATGGTGCAGGAATAGAGTTTGAGGGGAGGGCAACCCAGGTTCTAGAAGTTTCTTTATTTCATCCTCTTCTCCCAGAACTCTTATGTTCAATGAACTTCCTCAAATGTTTGCTTGGTGGTGAGAGTTTTGGAGTAGTTCATGATAGAAAAGGGCCAGGCTGACTTTTAACCTATGTAAAGGGTCATGTCTCAAACACACTCATCTTTAAATTATGAAGTATGGAATAAACATAAATGTTATAACACTTACAAAAAACTCTATATGATAAAAAGCACTGAGAGGAGTGGAAATGAATGACTTGGTTCAAGTTCTAGAGAAAGGTATGTCTTCCTTTAGAACGGTAACAGTCACAAATGTGACAATCCTATAATAATTTTTTATTTGGAAGTGTGAAGGGATAAACACAAGGCTGCCAGTCGCCAAGCTTCTGTTTATTCACATGATTGGTGGAGGAGACAAGAGCCCTAGTCAGTGAAAGGGGGCCCCGAACATGGACCTCTTTCATGCAGAAGCATCATCCAGCCTGTGGCTTTGACATCCTTTGTTCAATTTCAGAAGTAACCGCACCACAATTTCAGAAGTAACCGCACCACAAGCAATAGGAAGAGTTCAATAAATACATAGCCATTTAAGTATAACTGAATTTGACCACGGCTGGTCTTTCATGGTGGGAGGTTGGCAGCCACCTATGTGAAAATGTTAGGCTGTTAACTAGATATGAGCAGGGTGGATGATGGATATGGTTAGGCTAATTTGGATTGGTTTGGGTCAAGTTGACCTAGGCTATTATAGGAATGAGGCTGATTAAGATCTTATAGGTAGGTTGTTTTCACAACCTTGCAGGTGGGTTGTTTTGAGAACAGAGATTATTAGACCCTGGAAAACTCTAGTAAGCAGCTAGAGTTGCTCCTCAAAGCTGAGTATAAAACACAAAACTGCACTTTCCATGGGACCTGCAGTCACTAGGATGGGGCCTGGCTTGCTGTGCAAGTTGTTAACAATTTTTTTATTGATAAAACTTCACTTGCTCTTTTCAATTATTTCAGTGACTACCTTGAACTTCTGTGCTGCTCTAACAGAAAATGATCTGAGGATCATCTAAGTAATCTCCCTTGATGGCTTACAGTGGTCTCTGTTAGATTTGCTCTTGTGGGTCAAGTCATATACCTATGTGTTCCTTGTTGAAATGAAAATATTGCACTTGGAAGGAGCAATAGTTTAACTTGTTACTGCCTATTAATTTGTGATAGTTTATTCCAGCAGTGTCCAATCTTTCTTTTTCTCTGCCACACATTGGAAGAATAAGGCCACACATTAAATACATAAACACTCATGATATCTGATTAGCCAAATCAAATCAAATAAAAAGGTCTGTGCATATTTGTTGTGATATTTGACAACACAGATAAGCAAAAAAAGTCATCATGAAATCAGCATGGATGGCCCCTCAGGCTGCAGATTGGACACCCCTGGTTCATTCCATTAGCTTTGAGGGACTAAAACAGGTAAAATAGGATTTGTGTTCCTATTATTAAGAGATTAGACAGTGTAGTATAATAGCTGATTCTTTAAGGGAAACTTCTAGGAAAATGAACATCCAAATTGTTGAAAGTTTAGAACCATTAAGTACTGGATGCTTATTTTATGGGTGTGATGGAAAGCCCATCCCTTCCTTTGCCCACGCAAATGATGAGCCAGTTAGTAACTAAGACAAAAAGATGACAAAGAACCGAGATGGCCAAGGACACCTTTTCTCTAGAGGCAGCCCTAGGAGTGGAGGTTGATTGCTCATCTGCAGACGATGTCTTGATAACTAACACACACTTGGTAAGACACAATGTGCTTTACTGAACAAATTTTGAAGAAGAATGCTGAGGAAGAAAGCTGGAGAGGGAGCATATTTTCTGACTTTTACCAGGTACTGTGGACCAATGCGGACCTCTGCGCTATTCTGTCCCTTGGCTTCTGCTGAGAAGATTCCAAAGGACAATAAGATTTTTTCAAAAACGTAATGAATGCTGCTATTTCAAGTGATTGATAATATCATTACATCTTTAGTAACATTATCGAGGCTCCAATGATTTGTATAGACTCCATTTTTCCAACAACTGATTATATCCTTGAATTAATGTCTTCTCCCCCCTTAACTCTCTCACCTACTCTTGCTGGCCACTCTTGCTTATGTGGTGTTTACTAGGACTACTTCTAAATCTCATGAGAGGTGCACAGCTATTGTCACACAGCAACCAAGTCTCCCTTGACCCGCTTGGAGAACAGTTGTGTGGATAATGGGGATATTATAATAAGTCATTTTCTCCCTGAGAAAATCTCCTAAAACTGGAAACTACACAAATCATGCTGGAGTGGGGAGCACTCGACCTGAGCTGCCATTAAGTCTGGTATTCGCTGGTAAGTCTGGGTTTGCAAACCCTCAGAGGGTTTATTCACTGAAATTTGGGAATCCTCCATTAAACATCAGGTGGTGCTTTGAGAGTGTGGCTATACAGATGAGCTGGCTAGCCCTTCTGCAGCTGCGGTCAGCAGAGGAAGAGCAGGCTCACAGCACAAGCCTCACCTTCCCCAGAGGAAGTGGACGCTCTATAAAACTAACCACTGTCTCTTGACAGGTCCTCATACTCCTAAAACAAATCTCCAAGTGGTGAACCTGCTCCAGGCTGTTCCAGTGTGTTAACATTTGTGGTTTCCTTATGAAGAAATTTGATCTCATTTAGCCAACATGGTATGTACACAAAGATGGGCAGCACTATTCACATGAATAAAAAATGACTCTAGAAGGGTTTTTGGCAAAAGTTTGAGAGTTAGAGGAACTTCAATTTTGATAAAAAAGAAAAAAGCCACAGAGGTTACTTAGCAATAAATCCACAAGGGAGATAGCAAAATCTTCTAAGGAATTCCCTCCTTGACGCTCTTCCCCTTTTCCCTTTCTTCCCCTACCCTAGGCTGGGAGGAGATGCACGGAGAACCATGAACATACAAAATACCTGGCCCTGCTCCTGAGGCACCCTGTCCTGGACCTTTTTGTGCCTCATGACAGAGTGGCATCACAGCAAAGATCATCTGAGGGAATGAGGAATAAATATGGGGAGAGATGAAAAACATCTGACTACTTCGGAAACCTTTGGTCACCCAGTGCAGCTCTGACTTTGGCCCAGGGATGGGCTTCATGACATCCTGATGTCACCACCAGCAGGGATGGCTGGCTTCTTGTGAGATTTGATAAGAGAAATGGCCAACCTTTATTCTGGAACTTAGCTGGTAGCCCATCATCCAAGGTCAAAGTCCTCATCAGCTATTGTCAATCCCTCACTTCACCCCTGGGGAAGAGGGTGGATACATCAAGCTCAGACATCCAAGGCGCTGCCTGGGGGCGTTGACAGATGAAGAAGCTGAAGGCACTGTTCACCCTCGACTTCTCCAGTATGGTGTAGTGTCACACGGAGCCAATGGGCTGAGTCCTGGGCCAGCCAACCCGGGCTTCCACATACTCCTGGGTGCAACTAAGGAGTTTACCTTGCCATGTCCTTGGACAGAAGCCCATTTTATCATATTTTCTGCATATGAGTGGTAAAATTAGTATTTTTCCTGAAGTATTAATCTGAGTTATAACTAATAAGCCAAAGGATTCATGATTTCCCAGCTCGCTAGTTCTCATTTGGGATCCAAAACTCCCTGTAATTTGGCCCCACCTTGTCTCTTGTGGGTTGAATTATACCCCCTGGAAATTCATATGTTGAAATCCTAACCCCCCATATTTCAGAGTATGTCCACATTTGGAGATAGGGGCTTTATTTTATTTTTTTTTCTTTTTTGGTTTTAATACATTTGACACATTTTCATCATACTGGTTGTTAACATAGCCTTCCTGGCATTTTCTTAGTTATTGTGTTGAGACATTTACACTCTACATCCAGTAAGTTTCACCTGTACCCTTGTAAGATGCACCAAAAGAGGTGATTAAAATAAGGTCACGGCGGGGGTGGGGGGTGTACTGTGATCCTCCAGGTTGGTATTTTTAGAAGAAGAAACAGTCACTGACTAGCACAGAGGGAAGACCCGTGAAGACACAGAGACAAGACTGTCTTCAAGCCAGAGGGGGGACTGGGGCTGCCCCTCCCCCATGGCCTGGAGGAACTGAATGAGCTGGCTAACGCCTTGATCTCAGACTTCCAGCCTCCAGAGCTGGGAGAAGTCCGCTTCCTATTCCAGTTCCCCAGCCTGTGGCACTTCACTCAGCAGTCCCAGCTGACTGACCCCAATCTCTTCCCTCGCATTTCCTGTTACTCCCACAGAAACTCTCCAACCACATCAGAGTGCCCTGCTCATTGTCCCTGGAACATGCCACCTTCATTACAACTTCTGGGCTTTTCTATGCATGATGTCTACATTCTGTCTTCTCCCTGGAGTGCCTGGCCATTCCCTCATGTACTCTGGGGGTCAGCAAACCATACCCCCGTGGCCAAATCCAGCCTGCCACCTGCCTGTGTAAACACAGTCTTCCTGCTGTTTGCTTGCCTCTGGTCTCTTGCTGCCTTAAGCACCTGCAGCAGAGGGGAAGAGCTGCAGCCTGCAGAGCCTGAAATACTTACTCTTTGGCCTTTTATAGACAAGGTTTGCTGACCTCTGACGTATTAAAGTTCTATCCCTTCCTAGGGGCCCAGTTCTAGTCTGTAGAGGCCTCCAGGACATTCAGTACCCTGAGTCCCCTCTTCTGAGCTCTTACGACACTGGAATCTGTGAGAATTTTAAACAAAAACCTGGTTTCAATTTTCAGTTCTACCCTCTCATAAGGTTTTTTACCTCTCAAATCCCAGGTTTCCTCATCAGTAAAATGGAGAGAATGGTGTTATTTATTTCAAGAGCTTTTGGTAAGGATTAAGAGAAATAAATACTTGTAAAAAAAAAAAAAATGTAAAAAATGTTGTTATAAATATTTGCTAAAATTACTAATTTTCATGTTTTTCTTACAGATTGCTATCATTTCCCAAGTGTTTGATTTATTTCCCTGACTAAAACTCTAACTTTCTCAAGGCCAAAAACTGTACCTTGGAATTCTTTGGACTCCTTTTCAGGTGCTAGTGGTATTAGACGTGGAACTGTCATAACACTGCGCATCTTCATGGGGTTTTCAGGGGACTCCTATGCGCTGGACATTCAAGAATTTGTCCTCCAGGCCCTCTCCACCCTCCCCTTTGTGAGCTGGGTCCCTGAGCTTCCTGTGCACAGGCTCCCTGCTGGGACTTGGCCAGTGGGTAGCACCAGCAGGATGCCCTTGGGCAGGCCTGGGGAGAGTGAGGCGTTCACTCCCCTGCCTCCCACTGACACTGGTGGGGAGGTGCTGCATCTTGTGCCAAAACCACAGGTCTGGCCGCTGATCTTCTCCACATGGCTACCCTCCTCTCTGACTCTGCTCACTTCTCCCTCACTCTGTCCCTGTAGACCTTACTGGTACCCGTTCCCTATGCAGCCGCCACCTGTATCTGTATTAAACGTCTCCCCTAAAGTCACCCAGTTTAAGGGTACTCTGCATTATCTGTGAGGATCCTGACTGACATACCCCTGCATACAGCAAGGTAGAAATTATTATCCCTATGGAGGGAAAAGGGGAAGGGGTATTTCCAAGAGGTTGAAGTTAGATGTTCAAGGGGAGAGCTAGTCAATGGCAGAGAATGACAGGTCTGAGTCCAGGGCTTTTTCAGATACATCAGGTAACCTCTGAAATAACTTTGCTCGGTAACATATTTACAAACTGAGTTACCTGATAAGAAAGGGTGACACTGACATAGGGTATCATGACAGGGCTACTGCAGTCCATGGCAGAACAGAGCTGAACATTCTGGCTGTGCTTGCTGCTCCAGGAAACTTCCAGGAAGAACTGTAGTATATCCTATGTGGTTTAATTTCCTCTTGCAGAAAAAATGATTCGAAAATTCCTTCCCCACTACTTTTCTGTAGAGTGATAGATGAAGCACGTGGCTTCACACAGTCTCAAACGCATGGGCAGAGCTCTTCCTATGTCTTTATTTAGCTTGGTGTCTAGGAAATACCAAAGACAGGCTTTGCCTGCCACTAAATAGCTCTGAAGCTTTGACAAGTCCCATGATAAGGCTGGTCTCATTATCTTCATCTCTCGTGTGTAGGGGTGATGAAGCGGAAAGGGAGAAAAGAGATGGTGTGAGAGAAAGAGCAGGGAAAAAGCAAAATGGTCTTAGGCCATGGTCTGCCTAGGTGGAGAGGTCACAGAGGAAGGAGCTTCTAGAACTTTTTCCAGAACCTTCTCAGCAACTCCCTACCTGCCCTGTCCCAGCTTGGCTTTTTCCATAAAAGCAATTAAAACCTGGATGATTTTAAGCCATGAGAAAGTAAATATAAAACAGGATTAAATATTAAGAAGCTAAACAATGTGGCCTTATTAAAAAGGTACAATATAAGCACGATGTTTCATCATAACAATTATTATTACTGCTATAAACTGGGAGGAGGTATAAATGCCTGCCCTTGATCTGCAACCATAATCCAAAGAAGAAAACCAGGGTTATTGCGATCTCAGCAGGCCATAAACATTCAGTGCTCCCAAGCAGAAAATTTCTTTCCACTGCTATGGCTGGCACCATGGAGTCAGGCCACTTTGGTTACTTCTGTGGGGTCAGAGAAGGGGGTGGGGCAGAAAGGCAGTAGGGAGGGAGGCTGAGCCACACTAAACTTAGTTTTGGCACACACCCCTCTCTCTGTCTTTCCACCCCCACCCCAACTCCGTCAAGGACAACAGAGCAGCAAAGAACATTCTCAGACTCTTGGGGACCACGGTGGAAACAGGACCTCTGACCACACAGAAGGGTGATATACCCCAAAGGGGAAAGACAGCTCACCTGCAGTTATTAGGGGTGTGACAGGGGTCTTCTAGACACGGGGTCTGGTGGCCTTCTTGTATAGGACTTCTTTGGTAACACAATTCTTTTAGGCATAATCTTATTTTTAGGTTGAAGAGAGGGCATTATTCTAGTTCCTGAGGCCAGGCTTAGCAGTAGATGGTCACCCATGTAGTATGATATGAAAGGGACAGAGAGTAATTTACATCCTAACCCTTTTCCAACCTGGTCCAGTGATGTCTAATGGCCATCCCTTCCTTTTAAGGCCTTGTCCCCTCAGAGTGCATGATGGCACTGTCAGTCTTCTCTATCTTAATATTGCTAATACTTGTTCAGTTTTTTTGATCACTTGTTACATACCAGCTACTCTTTTGAGTACTTTACATGCGTTAACTGATTTAACCTTATGAAGGAGGTATTAGATGCCTTCATTTTGTAGATGAGGAAACTGAGGCTCAGAGAGTTAAATCACAATTCAAAGCACGCAGCCAATAAGATCCAGGCTTTGAACCCAGGTAGATCTGACTCTAAGTCTATCCCCTCAGTCACTGAGCATATTGGATAAATTCATAAAGCCCTTTCCTGAGAGAGCCAGCATGGGAGAGTCCTGGTGTTTTCTAGCATCACCGGGGGATGTGGGGGGCCGAGGGTGCAGGTGGAGGTCCAGGGAGAAGCCACTTACTCTGTAGTCCTGCCCTAGGGCTTCCCTGCCAGCACAGCCACGTGGTAGGGGCAGGGTGGGGGACATGAGCTTGAATCCTGCCCTTCATTTCATAGGTAAGAATGTTGAGTCCAGAGAGGATGAGTGACTTGCCCAGGGTCACACAGCTAGGTGGTGGTAGAGTTCCTAACTTTATCACCCACGGCTGCCTCCCTCCCTTTCTCACTTGCCAGGGTCTCGCATCACAGAGAGGCCCAAAACCCACCCCCCCGGTCTGACAGGCATCACAGCTTGTCTGGAATCCCAGGTGAGTTTTGACTTTGCACCCTGTTCTTTGTTGTTCACAACAGCTACAGAGAGCTCTCTTATTTTCTCTGTTCTCTTGGGGCCTGTCTTCTCTTTCCCTGCTTTCTGCTGTTCAAGATGATTTTGACCTGGGTCAGATATCCTTCAAGGAGGCTCACAGGGTCCAGCGCTACTTGGAGGTTGGCGGGTACCCCCAGAGGGGAGCAATCTTGAGCAGGAAGCAGTACTTTTTCAGAAGGGTCTCAGGCTTGTCCCGCTCGCAGCATGTGAGTAAACTGCTGCCTTAAATCTCCAGGCCGCCACCCTTAATGGCATTTATGTGGAGTAAGTCATTTTAGCTCCCAACCCCAGGGGGCCTCTTCTGCTCCATAATTTCTTTCTTTCTTTCTTTTTTTTTTTTTTTTTGTTTTCTTTTTTTGCTCCATAATTTCTTGAATGAGTTTAAGGCAGCTGTCAGAATCTCAGTCAGCATGCCCCTATCTGCGGTGCGTCCTCCACTATAATTAATCTCCCATCTCTGCCTGCTGGCTGCTTGCACTCTATGCTTCCGCCCCCCCACCCCCCAGGCGTGCATGGAGTCCTCTGTCTGTCTGACCAGTTCAGTTGCCCACATCTTCTCTGAGAGGTCCCCCAGCAGGGCTGCTTTGTGCATGTCTAGGCCCTCTGCAGGGGCAGGGAGCCAGCGAGGCTGGGCTCCCACTCCTTTGTACCAGCTGGCCCTCAGGCAGTGGTTCCGCACTCAGGACATTTAAGAGGGGGCAAGGATAGAGTTCTGCATCAGGGAGGAGCCTATGGGTCTAGGTCTATGACATAACAAGAACAGCTGATGAAACTGGGAAGGTTTAACTTAGATAAAGTCGGTACCATATGGGAGGAAGGAACGCCTGCCCAGAGTAGTCCTGCCCTGAGTGGAAAAAGGGGACCTGGAGGAGAAGACTATGCCCTTGTGGAAGAAGCCTGTCCAGGACAGCCCAGCTTCCCTGAGAGAGAAGGGGATGCTCACTATTGGAAGTTTTCAGGCAAAGCCTGGATAAGCACGTGCTGGGGGCTGGGGATTGAGAGGAGATCCCTAAGCTTTCTTTTGCCTTAGAAAAAAATAAATTGAGCTTTACAGAAAGAAGCGCTCTGCCTGGATGAAGCACCAAGTTGCTGGCTATAGGCAAGGGGACTCTGACTCTGGCACAGAGGGGTGCTTGAGGGCCACACTCTACCTCTTCGTTGGCCAGAGGAGTCTTCCTCAGCCACGTCATTAGCACAATCCCAGTTCCACTCACCTGTCCCCTTCACTTCCTCTTCTGCCCAGCAGTGTGTCTGGCCCACCCCTACTTGCTACGGCCAGATCAGGCCACATATACAGGGAACTTGCCACAGATTGTGCCCCACAGCCTGGGCCTCAATCCTGCAGCTCCGCCTCAGAACCCTCTCTCCATGCCCTGCGGCCTTTTTGACTATGCCGTGTCACAGAATTTTCTTTTTCTCAAGATATTTACTATTTGTGCCATGGAGCTTGGTGCTCTGACATACACAGTTCTTTTCCTGCTTGTTAGAAGGGCACAGCCCTGTCATGACATCAGCTCATTTAATGCCCATGGAAGCCTAAGGAGATAGGCAGAGACGGGTCTGTAGACACAGCAGGAAACTGAGGCTGTGACTGAGTGTGAGTGGAGATGGGCTTGGTTTAAATCTCCTGTGTCCCCTGCTGCTGCCCCTCGCAAGTGTGCCTGTGGGCCAAGGATGAGGAGGCTGCCCCAGTCCCACCTGGCAACTCTTCTACCCTCTTTCTCTCCACTGAAGCTTGCTGAGAGCACCACCCTGTGGTTCCAGGCTGCCCTTCTGGGGAAGTCCCCCAGTGAGTGCTCCACGGTGGGGCATGGCATAGCTGGTGATTTCCCTGCAAAGATCAGCTGGCACTAGAGCACAGAACCTCGAATTCAGCTTTGCCCTCCTAGAGGGGGTGTGAGCGAGCCCTCTGGGCCGGCCAGGTGGGTGCTACTTCACGTACTCTTTAAGCTGAGCTGCGGCTGGGACTGTCCTGCCCGCTGCCCATCCTCAAGCTCCTTTATCCCCTTCTGCTATTTTGGGGTAGGGCGACCTGCAGCTGGGGCCACTGTAAGCCGTGCACAGAGGAGGAGAAGCTAAATGTGCAAGGAGAACAGATGGATTTTCATACTGGATGGTGTGAAATCCCCTCTTCCACTGAACTGCTTCTTCCTCCACATCCCTCCTGTCAAGACTGAATCTGAATTAAAGGTGAGGCCCCCTCTTTGGTCCGCCTCCCTCTCGGGCCTGTCTTGGAACTCTTTCCTAATTCCTCAGGAGAGCTGGGCTTACTGCAGAGGCTCACTGTTCTTTCTTTAGAAGACAGAAATGATTTTTGAAACCCAGAGAACAGGGATCACTGTCTTCAACAAGCAAAAGGCCTGGAGGCACTGAGAGAAGTGGGATGCTAATGAGGCTGATACTCAGACACCGGCCATGCGGGTCCCCTAGGCCACAGTGCTGGGGTGCACAGCCACCTTGCGGTGACCTCTCTCCTTCCCAGTCTTAGATCCTGTGAGAGGGCATGCTGTGGGCTGGGTGGCCCATAGAACAAGGATGGAAGGAAAGGACAGGAAGGAAGGTTCTGGCTTTGGGGCAGAGCCTGGGCTATGGTGGACGGGAAGAGAAAAGACTGTCTGTGTGAGGGAGGAGAAAGCACGGACTGCCTGAGAGGCACCCAGAGTGCAGGGCACCCCCAAGCAGGTTCGGCAACTCAGCTGCTTCCACTACTCAGGGCTGCAGAGTAATTACTGTCTGGATGGCCCGCAAAGGTGTGATGAGGGGGAGTTTGTCTGTTTGGGGAAAGCAGGAAGGAGATGGCAGCTTCAGGGCATATCAGTAACACTGTGGGGGCCACAGGCCTCTTTGCAGATGAGAGTGACCAGAGCAGACTTCAGAGGAAAGAGGGAGGAGGGTGGGAAATGGAGAGGCAGAGGTCTCTGGCAGCCTGTGTGGGTCAGGGGCAGCCCCGCTCTCCCTAGTACTGGCTCCGTGTTTGAGAAGGCGCATCGTTTAACAGCTTAGGACCAAGTGAGAAGGGTTGGGAAATGATCTCAAAAGCACACCCCCTCCTGGAAAGGTAAAGCAGGAGGGAGACCAGAAATAGAAAAGGAATTAGTGTGAGTAACTAACCATGCCAGGATAATTCATGGCACCATCAGATGGACGCTGCTGGGCCCACGGCACCTCAGACCAGTGTGTTTCCTCCTCCGGCCACAGGTGTCAGCTCAAGAGAAGGAAGACTCTTCCAGCAACTGCAGTTGCATAAAAATGAAAAAGTTCCAACTACAGGGTGTACAAGGAGCGGGGTGGTGAGACTCTGCATTGGAGAAGACATTGGGTGGAGGGGCTCATGGATAGATGGGGTGTGGGGGAGAAGAGAGCCTTAGGATGCCTTCCAGAACTGAGATTCTACTGTGTAATGCCTTCATGGCAAAGACAGACGCTACCAGGACAGTGGCTGGAGAGAGTGGGCCCTGCAGAAAGAGGTCAGCTGCTAGAAGGGTGCTGGAGGGAGGCTGCCCCAAAGTTCTTAAGTAGCAGACACTTCCTGTTTTTGTGGCACCTCCGGTTCAGCCAAGAGAGGAGCAGGGCTGCTCTGACACGGGGCATCCTCTCCTGCCTCAGCTTCATGGGGATTGGAATATGCTCAGAGATTCATAGAAAATTATAGCTTATTTTGGTATTACTTTTACATATCAGGAAATTGAGGCCCAGGGAGGGGAAGGTTATCCGAGGTCACGGGGCTCATTAGTTGTAGAGCTGGGACTAGTTCCCAGGTAGTAGTCTCCAGGTCTCCCAACTCCCTTTTCCTTTCCTCCCTTTCTTTGCATTCCATTTCTTCTTCCTACCACCAGGAAGGGGCTGTCATCTTCCCTGTGCTTATCCCCCTGACAAAAGAGAAAGAAAAAGGGTTTTAGAGCCAGATAGGGGGTGTGCCTGTGGTCTGGGTCAGCCTCTTCTTAGCTATGTGGCTGGGGCAAGTGATCTGAACCTCACCCTTCTCATCTAAAAATGGAAATACCATCCATCTTGAAGTGAGGATCAAGGATAATAATTAAGAAAATGATAATAAGGGTAAGAGGAGGCACTTAATAAATGCTAGCTGTTGTGCGTGATATTCAACAATAGTTCTATGTGTGTGCAGAATACCTGGACGCCATGTGTATTTATTGGAAGAGGCTAAAGCAAAGTACAGGCCAAAAGGAGAACCTGGAGAGCACTTGCTCTGTGTCTACGAGGCCAGAATACTTACTGGTGAGGATATGTGTGTTCTCCAGGCCAACCCCTAGGGCTGGCCTCTGTCAGCCATGCTGCCTTCGGGGCTATCAGCTTCTTAGCTGTGTTCATCAGTGCTGTCATTCTTATCACGCGCTATTCAAGAAGGCCCTACTGTGTGCTAACAGTGACTCCCCTGTGGCCTAGTCCCTGTCCTAGAAATGCTGAATTATCAGCTTGTACAGCTCTTTAACTATGATGAATCATAAAATATTCATACACAATATTTATACACAACTAGAAAAAAGATACCTGCATGAGTCTCCCTTTCTGTGCCTCTCGAATTCTTGTTTTAACCCTAAGCAAAGGCAAGAGTCTGCTAGAGATTGTGTTCTGTCCTTTTTCTTAACCTGCTCTCTGCCATGTCAGGAAAGGTTACTTGTGACCTCAATGTGGGCTCCCTGGTGGTCCATCTGGCTTTGCTCTGGCTGTTCCGAGGAGTTGAGATGAAATCTTTAGGATGCCACTGCTATGGACGTCTGTGGCTTAATTGAAAAGAGTTTATGCTTCTATGAACCAGCGACACCAGAAATACAGCAATATGGGGCCTCAGCTCCACTTTGGTTTTAAATAGATTTTGGTCTAAACGTATTTTTTAATGTGCAACAATTGGGTTAGTCTAATGACAAATGTCACCCCCACCATTGCTGAAGCAGCATGACCTTCCCATTAGGAGTGATGTTTCCTGGCCAGATTAAGGCATGGAAAATAATTTTTGGTCATCAACAATTCCCTTTCAGTTTCTCTGATCTGATTAAACTTAGCAACGGAAAGAGGAATTTACAAATTAGACGCTGTTCTCTATTTATTACCAAAATGGTTGCTTTCCACTACATCCAGGAGATACAGTTGAGATCTCATTAAGTCTCAGCTTGTGATAACATTTACTCCATAAATCTCCATGGCAGCCAGTGAATGAAAGGAGCATTATGCCCAAGACCACGCATTGGACAGAATCAAACCTCTTCCCCCTTGAAGGGAGTTGACCTTTTCATGCCTTAAATGTATTCAGCTTCCCATTCCTAAAGAAGCAACTTGGAATTTATTCTCAGTATTTTCTTAACCATTTCCTGACTATCATCTTTAGCTGGCTCGCTGCGCTTCTTGAGACAGAATGAAATGGGAAACAGTTCCAACACTTCCCTGGACATATTTGAAGAAGAAAAGGGAGAGGAAATGAGTACACGAAGAACAAACATCATGGAGTAATCCTGTCTTCCCTCAGAAGTGAAAAAGAAATGTTGACAGACAAGGAGTGGCAGAAAAATTAATCTGTGTGTCTGGTTCATTATATAACCTCTGCTGGACCAGATCTGGCCCAGTCTGGCTTTAGATCTGACATAGACAAAGCAGACCTAAGTCATCTGCTCTCAGTGGCAGAATTCCAAGGATTTCCAAGCCAAAACCTCACTATTATACCCCAATTTCCAAACATTTTTCCAACCAATATTCACTGACTCTGTACTAGGCTCGGTGTTGGTGCTAGGAATACATAAATCCCCGCCCTAAAGAGCATACAACCCAGCAGATGGCATAAGATAGATAAACTAAATAGCATAGATAAAACACAGTAAATACATTTGATAGGCGGATACAATAGATCATGTGCAGTAAGAGCTGTATATAAGGCAGGCACGGAACTGGCATTCTGGGAGCACAAAGGAGGCAGGAAGACTCTGCTGGGGAGGAGACGGGAGGACAGAGAAGGCAGGAAGGGGCCTGGGTGGGGTTTGGAAGGTGGGGCAACAGTTTGTAAGGCAGATGGTGGGCTTTCCACGCACATATCAGTGTATGCTCAGGTGTGCAGAGGACATTTGGAAGAATGGGCTGGCTTTCAGAGTGCAGGCCATCATGCAGGAGACCCAGTGCAATTCCAGGAGCCTGGGGACTATAGGATTCTGGAATTGATTAAATTCCTCGGCAGTCCGATGGACTGGAGTGACTGAGGTTTGGCCCTGGATCCTAGGGTTAAAGCCAATGCATGCCAACTTAGAACTACAGAAACAAAACACCAGAGCTGGAAGAGGTTTTTGCTGATCTGATCCTTTCATTTTACAAACATGGGAGAAGCAAACTGGTGACAGGCCTGGAGGTCAGGCTGCCTGCTATCCTCAGGCTTGTGTTAGTTGCTTTACGTTTATAGCACACAATTGACGGTTCAGCCCCTACACTCTGGTATCCTATTAGGGGAAAAGGATGAGGGTCATTCATCTCATATTGCTATATTCTCAGCTCGTCTAATCAAAGGGTATGACTTAATGGATTAATAAATGAGTTAATTAAGGGATTATGAAATTTATAATTAGTGAAAATGACCTTATGCCATCTAAGAGGATCAAAAAGAAGTTCTGTTTTTACTGAAGCTTGGAATGTTTTCTTTTTTTTTTTAATTTTTTAATTAATTAATTAATTTATTTTTATTGTTAAATCATAGCTGTATACCTTAGTGCAATCAAGGGGTACAATGTGCTGGTTTCATATACAATTGAAATATTCTCATCAAACTGATAAGCTTAGAATGTTTTTGATGAAAACAAATCTAGGGTGCTCTGCCCAGGGGTTACCAACTGACCACCTCAGTTTCCTAGACCATGCAGAAGTGGGCCAAGGGGGCTAAGATCCTTTACCACTGACAAGACTCTTCGTACCAGGCAGATGTTCTCCCTTCTGGGGGAAGCAGGAATCTTTATATCCGCCTCGGCTCGGCATAGCAAACATCATGCCAAGCCTCTGCTCAAAACTGGACTGAGCCGACCTTAGAGAATATTAATAAATACAATGAGATTCTAGTTCTGAACATCCCTGACAAGGGGTCCTCAATTTCTTCTCGCCCCTGTGTTTGGTGTGTGTGCATGTGTGAGTATATGTATTTGCATTTTGTTATTTTCAGAGTTTTGTTAACATAATGACTAGCCTGATACTGGACACCATTATCATAGCTCATGAGTCACTGACATGAGATGTAATGGTTGGACAGGCTGATTTGAAGCTTGGAAATGAGAAGGTAAACAAAGCCTTTTTCCTTAAAGCCAGACTGTCAAGCATATAATTAAGGCTTTTCACCTGTCATTGAGCCTTTGAGAACAGAGCTGGTCTATCGCTCCCAAGCAAAAGGCACAAACAAGTCCCAGTGCACTTGTAATAATTTTTTAATAGTGTTTGGCCTGTGGTTTGTCTTCCCTGGATCTTTAACCTTGATATGCTGTGTCCCTGTGCACAAGGTACCCACTGCCATCCTCAGAATATGACGCTGGGCATGCCAGTCAGTGCCAGCCTTGGGCCTGGCAGGTAATTTGTAGAACACGATTTAGGGAACAGGAAGGACCTTATCAAAGTTCAAATATAATTCTCAGAAAGAATAAACGTTTAAACTTCTCTTATCAAAGCTCCTCTGTCCAGTGGAACATCCCTGCAGAAGTTCTGCTGTTTTTACTAAGCTGGGGGTACTTTTGGCCAGCCTGAGGAACTAATGTGCATCAAGTCTAAATCACAATGTGTATACATTTTTGTGACTGCATAAATGGTCAGACCTTTCCTTTGGGCATCCTATTCTTTCACTCCAGTCTACCTTGAGGTTCTTTTCCGGGGACCATTCATTCATGGGCTGTGTTTGGAGACTCAGGGTCTTAAGTGCAAATGCAGTTTTCTTGTTTACCCTTCCCTGTGTGGAGGGCTGGGGGTCCCAACTGTCAGTACATGTGTGGGTCCTGGGAGCAGGAAGAGGAAAGTTTATGGCCTTGTCCATAAAGTCCAAGTTTAGGTTCAGAGTTAGGTATTTGGAAATGAATAAAACTGCTTGTTGTTCTGTTCCAGAAGGGCCTTGCCCAGTTCCCATTTTGCTACCAGTGAGCATGTCCTGTGATTTCTCCAGAGACAGTGTTGAAACCTGCTTGTATGTTTAAGAGAAACTGAACCTGGGGGCATTGCCAGGAGGAGATTGGTCCAGGCTGACAGGAGATGGGGCCCCATTGCTTGTCTGACATGGGTAAGGCATCGTCAGGGGATGGGGGATAGACTCAGAGGCTGCCCCAAATCCCCCAGAGTTTCCGGATCCCATGATCTTTGGGTTGTGATGGATTCTTCTGTGTGGCAACAGAAGAATCTAGGGCCTGGCCCTGGGATACAGAAGGATAATAAATAATGTGTCACCCTCCCTTCCCAGCCCTCCCCCCAGCCTAATGCTGCCATCATCCCCCCACCATGGGATCAGCCCTTTAACAATTTCTCTGTTGTTTCTGACCATGCCTCATTCCTGCCCTTCTAATCATGTGGCTTCAACGTCGATCACAGGGATTCACAGGCTAGAACTTACAGCAGTTATTTAAGAGGACAAAGTCTCTGCTATTATATGGGAGCATAAGTCCCTCCTGGGAACACTGCAGCTGTCAGCAGAGGCAGGTGCATTTTCACTTGGTGAAGGAACCCCGAGCATGGAGCTATCACAGCCCTGTGTTTGGGGTTGTTGCTCAACTTTCAAAATGTTCAAAAACATTTTCCTGAGCTCTATAATGACACCTGAGCACACCAGCTCCCAGGAAGGGTTCCTCTTGGAGGCAGCACTGCTGTAACCCCCTTTACCAGCTCTGGGGCTGGAAAGCATAAGCTGTTGCTCCTGGAAACCCCAGGACAAAAGTTTAGGGCCTGCCAGTCCCTGGGCTTTCCTAATGGACATAGTCCTTCAGGCCTTGCTGGCCTCTGGCCATCCTCTCTGCTTCCCTCTTCTCTCTCCTTCCAGCCCCTTGTCCACACGTGGCCACACAGGGATCTCCTAATACTCAACTTGTCCCTTGTCAACCTGATTGAAAACCTCTTTGGTGGCTGCCAACTCACAGGATAAAGTCCCAAAGTGAGGCCCTTTGGGCCAGGTCTCAGGCTCTTATTTTTGTCCTGATCTTTGGCTCCTTCCCTGTGCACCTCAAATCATGTGCTCTCCCATTTTCTTTTCTTTTTTAAAAAAATTACTTTGCTTCTACAACTTTGCACATGCAGCCCCCTCAGCTCAGACCGTCCTTTTCATCCTTTGAGCCATGTGGCAGAAACACTGCTGTGCATCCATCCACCCCTAGCCCTTCTGCCCCAGGCACTTAGCGCTAGCCACCCTGGAAGGTGGCAGAACTGGCAGCTGGGTTCTGCCAATTGAGAGTGCGCAAGAGTGAAGGCCACACCGCCAGGCCTGGCTGCTAGGACCTTCATCAAACTCTCATCACTCCCCCTTCTGCTGGACAGACTCAGAGTGGCCTATGGAGACCTGCAGCCCCAGGGTAGTAGAGCCACGAGAGGACACGCCCAGACCCTGAGGACAGCAGGCTGAACTTCCCCTCCCACCAACCCCAGCCCACACTCAACTGTGCAGAGAGAAGTAACCTTTACTGCAGTGGTTCTCAACCTGTGGGTTGCAACCCCTTTGTTAACAATGAAAATACATCCTACATATCAGATATTTACATTAAGATTCCTAACAGTAGCAAAATTAAGGTTATGAAGTAGCAATGAAAATAATTTTATGGTTGGGGGTCACCGCAACATGAGAAACTGTATTAAAGGGTCACGGTGTTAGGAAGGTTGAGAACCACTGCTTTACTGCATTAAATGACTGAGATTTGATTTGGGGTTGCTTGTTACAACAATTAGCTAACCCTGACTGACTCGGCACCTTCCAGAGTCATTCTCAAACTCTAATCCCTCTTTTCTGTATTTCTCCAGTCCTCGTTCACCCCTGTAACCTCCGTAAGCCCTGCAGGACAGAGGCTGTGTCTACTTTTCTTGGTGTCTTGAGTGCCTACGTGGTCCTTAAAAGTGTTTAACGAATGCACCCGTGACTCTCTCAAGCACATGGGACAGTCTGGCATGCGTGTGACTCCAGGAGGTTCTACTCTACCACTTTGAGGCCAGCAATTCCAGTTTCTGTGCTCTTTCCTCCTGCTCCAAGGCTCCACGTACCATAAACCAGCCTCCCATGCCACACGCCCTGATGATGGGATGGTATGTGGCCAACCCCCCATCCCCCCCCATTGCCAGGTGATGATTTTCCACATTAGCGAGCAATGAGAGAAAGGCAGGAGCCGTCACTCTGTCTTCCGCTTACAGCCTTCTGATGGGTGATACATCTGGATGGTCTTGGGCTTTTATCCCCCTGTGTTTATGTGGAAGGGGTCGGTGGGGAGCCAAGAGTGACGGCAGCGTGATGGCTCTGTTTAGGGGCTGAGCGCTGGTTATCAGAGGACATGGATCAAAGGTAAGCTGAGGATGATTCATCTTCCCTGGGACCCTTCTGCTGAACCACTTTCAGCTCCCAGATGAGTTGATCTGTTTAAAAAGCACTAAATTAAAATCAGATCAGCACTTTATTGGGTGCCTACCCTGGGCAAGGTTCAGTGGGCATAGGCAGCAGGTCCATTTGCTAAAAGGACCCATGGCTTCAGGTAGGTGGCAGGATCTCCCCAAAGACACCACCTGTGAGCTCCTCCCTGAGCTGTCCCTGGTCAGGGATCCCCCTCCTGGAGCCCCTAGTGCTGAGGCTATCTCCGAGGCAGAGTTCATCACGCTCCCCTGGTGTGCTTTCCAAGGCAGGGGAGCAGGCAGTGAGAGAGCTAGTTATGCATATCCCTGGGACATGCTCATTGAGGAACACCCTTTTCTAATCTAGTCCAAAGGAGACTCTGATAGGTCAGATAATCAATGTATCTCCCTCCAAACAAGACCATCTCTTAAACCACTCCAAACAGGTGGCTTTTGACCTCAGTTGACTTTTTCTCCTCCGTGAGCAAGATAATGCCATCACTTCTCTCAGTTCCAGTTCAAACATAGTTCTTATAAAGTTCATTTTTACCAAAAAACCCAAACTCATGCCCTTTATGTTATAATTTAAGATCAGTTTTTCCTACACTCCCTCCCCTTCCCTCTCTTTTCCTCCATGCACCCAGTTCTGCACGTTAGACTGAAGTGATAAAGATTATACTAAAGGGGAATGCAGAGGCTACTTGGGCTGGGGGGGGGGGGGGAAGGGCAAGCCAAAAAATGCCGGGCCGGGATTGAGGAAGAGACAAGTGGGCCACGGATCCGGCAGGGGTGGCCAGCAGGC
>CAUYPK010105679.1:0-17809 GCA_963574355.1 Loris lydekkerianus
ATAATAGTAACACTATCTAGCCCCCTAAATGTGTTCATATTCTGTGCAAAGTTAATTAATGGAAAAAATTACTCTTCAGAAATGCAGTGATATAAAAAAATCATATATATATATATATATATATATATATATATATATATATATATAAAATTTTTTTTTTTTTTTTTTTTTTTAAAGACAGAGTCTCACTATGTTGCCTTCTGTAGAGTGCTGTGGTGTCACAGGTCACAGCAACCTCCAACTCCTGGGCTCGAGTGATTCTCTTGTCTCAGCCTCCCAAGTAGATGGGACTACAGGCACCTGCCAGAACACCTGGCTATTTTTTTTGTCGTTGTTGTAGTTGTCATTGTTGTTTAGCAGGCCCAGGCTGGGTTTGAACCCACCAGCTCTGGGTGTATGTGGCCAGCGCCTTAACCACTGAGCTATGGGCACCAAGCCAAATCATGTTACTTTTGGTCACTTTTATTCTTTAGCATATAGCATTGTTACGAAATATTTGTTGGCTAAAAAATAAATTGCTTCTATCAAAATGGAGAGACTGAAGAGATTTGGGCATTATGATGGATGAGGCTAGAATAAAGTCTTCTTGCATTTATTTATTTTCTTTTTCCAGACTACCTTTCACAGTAAGAGTTCTATTCTTTCACTTCAGCTGGTATCAAGAAATTTGTTATCTGCCATCTGGTCAAAAAAAAAAAAAAAAAAAGCACAGTCCTACATGCTAATCAATGTTTGTTTGTTTTTCCCCTTATTCATGTGTGTATTATGAAAAAACATGAAATACCTTCATCTCCTAATGCTGACCAAAAGGATAAATTTCAGACCTCAGCATTGAACGCGGGATGGGCATTCATCATAGTACAAATGCAAAGAGCTGTCAGCCCAAGTACTGGGTGTACTATTCTAACCTTTTTCCAAGTTTCTGAAATATTTATGGGAGAATAATTTGTAGAATAATGAATATAGTTTTCCAGTGGAGCAACAAATGCACACTATATTTCTGCTATTGTTTCTTATTAAATATTCATATGTATATTTTGTGTTTGCCTAGTAACTGGCCATTTACTGATGCTTAACAAGCACAGATAGTCCAGTTGAGGAAAAATAATACCAAACTAAAAAAAAAAAAAAAAGAAAAGAAAGAAAGAAAAGAAAAGAGAAAAACAGCAAATGAATGAACAAAAGGTATCTTATTTCTGCAGTGGTTACATTTAAAAAGTGTGTTTGTGTTTAACATTTCCAATACACTCCCATTTCATAAATTCCACGTGTCGACATGTCCTAGAGAAAGATGGATGGTTGACTTGGAGGTATGCCTCTGCCTAGTTTTATGCGTGCATCTGGCGGAGTTAATCTTTGCTTCCCTTTAGCAGAACACAAAAATGTAATTCTCTAATAACTGGCATAACTGCATTATCTTCCAATATGGACTGCATTATTAAATCACAAAGACAGACACCACCATAGTGGGGAAGCTTCACTTACACTTGATATCTTATCATAAAACGCCTACTCACTCTTTAGAAGGAAAAAGAGAGCATGGGCTTTCAGTACTTGGAATTTGGAACACCTTCTAAATTCATGGCAAAGGACTCTTGTTTGTCTGCAATTCCATCCCTGTTTTGCATTTGCATACTGCTTTACCAGTGTGTTCACATCCCAGCTGTCTAGATAGTCAGAGCAAGGATTGTCATTCCCTCTCTACAGTGAGAAAGTAGAGCCCCAAAGAAGTTTCCAGCATGGTAAGAATCATTCCCTTTGGACTTTATATAAATCTCTTTCACATGATTGTGTAACTGGGAGAATAATTCATCTAACAGTCTTCTTCTAATCCCCAAAATACTCCCGCTCAGAAAATAAGGAGGAGATGGGCTCCAGGCTGAGAATTTAGGCTTTTGCAAATGTTGGTTTCCAAATTTGCACAGTCTTGGCTTAGCAAAGAGCAGACTGGAGCTGAGTTGGGGTAAGGGTTTCAGAAACAGAGAGAAGATTTTAAGGATGCTTTTGTTTCTAAGAGGGATAGAGCTGGAAGGATGCCTGAGGGTAAGAGAGGTGGGTGAGGGAACAGCTGAGCAAGGTGGGATGCATGAAACAACTTCTGGGAGTAGCAGTCCTGCACGTGTGTGTGGCCACAATGCAAACCCTTCCACTTCCCCAAACACAATATTGTACGGTTGCCATTAGGGACCATCACCAAATATTCTGCCTCTCCTGCCTGCTTAGAACTTGCTGAACTTTTTATGGTTTAAGTGGAGTCATGGAGATTGGCTTTAGCCAATGAGCTATTAATGACATTGATGAGTGCTAGAAAATTTAATTGTTGAAGCAAACATTTCTAGGAGATACTTCTTCCTCTTGCACGGTGACTAGACGTATTTGAGGTGATGGCTATTCCTTCATCCTAGGTTCCTGAGAGTCTTTGAGGAAAAATATGCACCCTTCATCTTGTCAAATCTATGACATCCGTGTGATATGAACAAGAGATAAACTTTTGTTAATATTCTAAGACCTTGAGATGTTAGAATCATTTGTTACCACATTACTTGGCTTATTCTGACGGATGCATCTGATAGCCTTATGTGAACGTTTTGTTTGTGTGTTTGTTGTCAAGGAAAAGTCACTGTATTTTATGTTTGGGTCAGATTTACTCAAAGGTAACTCGACAACAGTAAGAGACAGGGAAGGAAACCACATAGCAGAGACAAAAAAGTAGAAACCTGACATATCCCAAGAAGGGAGGAGGCCCGGGCAATGTGCAGACATTTTAGAAAAAGTTTTGGACTATTTACAAACTATAGATGGGTGTCTGGAACAATCTATCCAAAGTTTTAAAGGGCAGAAGGACTTTAGGAGCTTTCTCTGGCAATGTCCCCCGTGCATTTTTCAAGTTATAGAGAAGAATAGGACTTTTGTCCCTGATGAGGAAATTAAGTTTCAGATGATTTTTTTTCCCTCCATCTATATAACTAAATTTTCCTCCAGTTCCAACTCTTCCCTTCAAAAACATTGTCATGGTCATGGAAGCCTCTTAACCTTTCAAGTTGTTTCTTGTCAGTGGCCAGTGGTAGATTCCCAATTATCTAATCATGGAATGTTTCACCTACATCTGTGTGATCCGTTAGGGGTTAAAAGACCATGGGGCAATGACCTGGCAGGAAAGCCAGGGAAATTAGATACAAGATTGGCTGGGTAGTTAAGGCAGGCAGAAAGGACGTCCCTTGTTTTTGAACACTGACTCAACTTGTAGTAATATCCGTCCCCTGTCCAGTTACTGGAGCCCACTGCCCTGGCCGCACAGATGACCATGGGACTCAGGCCCTGCCAATTAGGCTGGTGATTAGTCCAGGATCGACATGTGGCCCACGCTGGACCAGAGTGAGGGCTTTACTGGGACTTTTAAAATGGGACATGGACAGATTAAGGAGCCTTATTAGTCCAGTTAGACAGCTCCCCAGATACGAACTCAGAAGAGGCTAGAAGCCATTTTTCTTTCTAGTCTGAAATGTAAATGGAAGAGGCCGGGTGGGGAAGAAATGGACGCACATGAAACCAACAATGATGGAAGCTAAAGAGAAAGGATGTTTAGTTATATGATTAATGTTCCAAGGTTGGTTAGTATGATTTCTTTGTCAACTATTATATTATGATTGTATTGTAAAATTTCTCATGTAATTATTATACAGGGTGGACATGAAGTCTCTGAGTAATTTAAGATAGTGTAATGTAGTACATTGCACACAAACTTTATGTCCTTCCTGCATTATTATCAATAGGCAATTGATTTAGAGTTGCTAGAGACACGTGTGATTGGAGGGGATTAGCTACTTGAAGCTCTTAAACAGAGTGATGAAAAGATGTAAGGGAAGTGTAGTCAAGACCAACACACCAGTGAGAGCATCGTCACTGAAAAAGACATAGCAGCTATCCTCCACCTTCTACTCCTATGACTGCAGCAGACATTGCTAATCAATCACAGCACTTTCACCCACTGAGGATGGGCTGGCCTCACCATCTTTCTCAAGCAGTGCTCCAGGCAATGACTATAGATTATCAAAATTGGCACACTAAATGAAACCCATTTGCTCTCCTGAGTGCTAATTAGATATAAGATTCTCAAGACTGGACCTGGATAGGGAGAGAACAGTATAAAGGAGAAAACCATCCCTACATTAGTTTGCTCAGGCTCCAAAACAAAGTACCATGGATGGGGAGGTTTCAACAACAAAAATTTATTCTCTCACTGTGCTGGAGGCCAAAAGTCCGAGATCCATAACCATTTAACAGAATAGAACAGTGAGGCTCGAAAGCATAAGGAGTGTAGAAAACGTCATACAGCCAGAGTGGCAGGTGGGGTCAGGATTCAGATATAGGCTCGTGACTGGTTTATTGGCATAGTATAAAAAGAAGGAAACTGGGCTATGCCTTGGACATAAAAAAGAAAAAGACATTTTAAAAAAATCACTAAAAATCTCTGGACTTGGTTTCTGAAAAAATGATGATGTCAGTTTTCCTGTTTAATATTTGAGTGTCCCCCTACTCCCTGCAGGTTAAGACCTAAATTATTTAGCAGGAAAATCAAAGCTGCTTATGATCCTGGATGCCTCGTTAGTTCTGTGCCTTGCTACTCTTCTTGGCCACGTTGGCCCAGCAACACTCAGCAATTTGCAGACTCCACTACAGTGAGAGGGAGGAAGCTTTTGGAGTCTGAACATACGACTACCCTTGTGCGTGGCGTCTGCTTGTCCTTTACGGATGATGTAGCTGCCCTCTGATTCTCTCTTTCCAACCTGTGGAACTGGATAGTAATTGTACCATCCATACAACCACAGGGGTATCTGTGAAGATCAGATGAGATGATGTGTTCAGAGAGCTCAGTGCATTACCCAAAACATGGCAAATGCCGCCCACTGGCTGTGTGCATGGTAACCGTTCCACTTGGGGTATTTGGAGACGAATGTCACAAAGGTCAGCCAAGCAGAAAAGCCCCTCAGAGAGTTATAACCCAAGACCAGGGAGCAAGTGGCATTCTGAAGTTCATTCTCATTTCTTTGCTCCTTTTCCAGAAGCTTCATCCCACCCACAGGGGTTACCAACCACCTTCCTCCGTTTTCCTCCACTCCTTCCTGCCTGTGGAGTTATGAATTGAACAATAAAATTTGAAGCCACTTCCCCTTTTTGTTTTAGCAATCAATACATGGCCATTTCTAAAGGTGAAGTTCTGGTTTTTTAAGGCTGATCTGTAGATATTCTAGAGGACCTATATGTCTTCGAATGCGTCTGTATTCATAGATGGCTTCTCAAAGAACCTTTATTAATGATGTAATTAATATGAATAACCACAATATGTATCAAGGAGATCATTAAGGCAGAGGTGGGGATATAGCCATTTATATTAAAGATATATTTTGTGTCTGGGACCAAGTAGCAAAATATACTTAGCTTAGAAATCTCACTTTTGCTACATTGTGGGTTTTATTTTTTTTAATTGTTGTAGACCTTTTTCTTGCTTCCTTAATGCTGTCTTCCTTGTTGGAGCCCCTTGAATTTGACTGAGTTAATAAGGTAGTTTATATATATATAAAAAGGTATATCATCGAGGAAATAATCACAGCCTTTAAAGTCACGAATTTCAAAATCCAACTGCTTTAATGAATGTGTTGGTTCCTAGAGACAGAGAGTTTTATTTGATTCTGCTAGTCTCTCCCTAAGACATCCGTCTGGGTAAGAATATTTGCTTCTAACTTGTTCTATGGAGGCATCTTCCAAAGGCAGGTGCCATATGTAAGTACTCAGTTTACCTTTAAGGGAAAATATTGCAGTAACACCCTCAAGCCATTCTGCTATGTGTTCAGAACTCAGAGCTAGATTTCTGTCTTGGTAGCCAGTATGGAAACCTTGCCTCCCACACCCAGGCTGTTCAAATATGAGATAAAATAGTTACTTAGAATGATAGAGTCCAAAAGTCTTCTGCCTTTTTTAATAGATTTTGTGAGCTGAAAGCACATGTTTAAAGGAAGAGGGTACTTTTCTGTTTCTTTTTTTCTCCCCTCCCCCCCCTCCCCCCAGGAATAAATGTTCTTCTTTGGAGTAGCCACAATGTTAAATGTTTTTAATAAAAGCTTAGAATTAAGTTACAGAGGAACATCTTTACCCGAGGTACAAATGATGCTGCCACTTGCTGAGTTCCAAAGCACCTAGCCGATGGGGGAGTGGTGAATACTGGGGACTCAAGCAAAGGGAGTTTTTTATTTTTTTTATGCTTGTGACAGACAGAGCCTCCTAGGCCTCCACTGCAGAGTGTGGGCTCTGTGTTACGCAAGAAGGCGCCTGTAGTGAACTGCGGAGCAGGAGAGGCGTCTGGTGCTGAAACAAGTGGAGTGGTTGCAGAAGGAAACCAGTCCTGGGGGTTCCTTCTGCCTACAGGGCGTGCTTTTTGTCTAATTTACAGTCAGCAGTGCTGCAGGTGCCAGGGGCCCAGAGGCAGCCAGGCAACAAATGTATGCCCAGTTTTCTGAACTTGGAGTACTATAACCCAGCCATGGCGCTGAGCCAAGGACTAAGGATCTGTCAGTGTGCTGCAAAGTCAGCTTCTGACACCTGCTCTGTCCTCAGTCACTGCAAGTTGTAGGATAATATTTAGAAATAAACATATCCTACATCAAACACACAAAGTGAACTCAGTGTGAGTTTAAAATGACTTTCTATTCTTTCAGAGGCTTAAGGGACCTGGGGCCCCCTGGGACACACGCAGAGTTAGCTTCCCTGGAGTTAAAAATTCCACAAGCCAATTCTCTGAAGCTGTGCTCCCCACGAAGCCTGCAATCAAAGGGCATGCCGCTCTTCCTCAGAGATATGGGCCAGAAGGTTAACGTATGTTAACCACATATTGTCAGAGGTCTATAGGTGCTCTGCCCTGAGGAAAAGACACAGTCCTTACTTCATACTGAGTAAACTGAGTGAATGCTTGAAGATATTCTTCTATTTACTCTGTTCCCCTGTGGCTACTTTCTTCTTTGTGATCTTTCTTTAGATACCTGCCCAGAGATTAGTCAGTGTCTAGAAGAAGATGTTTATTGCAGAAGTGATTGTGTTGATATGTTAACAGGATATTTCCCTTACAATTTAATTTCAGATCGGTAACATGAGGTAATAGTGAAACTAGCAGATGATAGATTAAGTGTGTACGTGACTAGAAATATAAAATCAAAACCCTGAATAAAGAACTTTGCTACACTCCATCCCATACTATGTAGTCTATTTCTTGACTTAATAATTACAGGAGCGAATTTATGCCCACGGCAAAGCTGCTGTTCCTTCGTGTCTGGGGTCACGCAACACAAGTAACCACGTACCTACATAAGGGTCAAGACAGCAACATCTCTGCTGTCAAGAATTAGAACTCTATTATTATTCTTATTACTATAATTGGCTACAAACTTAAACACCAACCGTTTGCAAGGAACTCTTGCAAATGTTCCTTGATTTTGACATTGCATCAAAAATTGCTGCAACATCTTGATGTTGCATGTACATCAACTCCAACATTATCTCTCTACCTTGAATAGCTTTTATTACCCCCACTTTTTAAGAGATTAAAAAAACCCTGAAGTGCAGTTTTGAATTACTAAGTGATAAAACTTGGATTATTATCCAGACCTATCTTGCCCTAAAGTTTTCACTCTTTCAACTTCAATAATGATTTTCATTTAATAAAAGAAAAGCAACAAAACTTTAATTTAAAATATTATACGACTGCTATGATTGAACTAGAAAGAGTAGAGTCTAAACCTCAGACTTGGCCTCTTTTTCCTTTTCTGATGCCTCGGTAACCACAGAGCCATCACACCAGAAAGCTAGAGCTGCAGAGCTCCGGCTGTGGATGTCAGAGGAGCAGCCTCAGCATCCCCTGGGAACTTGTTACAGATGCATGTTTTGCAGGCCCACCTCCTATAAATTGAGTCAAAAATTCTAGAGCCGAGGCTTGGGAGTCTGTGCATCTGGGTGCTGCTGATGCAAGATCAAGAGTGAAAACCAAGGACCGAAATTTCCAAAACAAATGTGGGGGCAGCAGCTCTGTTCCACAATACCTTTTGGTATGTACATGGGATTCCTATTTCTTTCTTTCTTTCTTTTTTTTTTTTTTTTTGAGACAGAGTCTCACTATGTCTCCCCCAGTAGAGTGCTGTGCCATCACAGCTCACAGCAACCTCAAACTTCTGGTTTTAAGCCATTCTCTTGCCTCAGCCTCCCAAGTAGCTGGGACTGCAGGTGCCTGCCACAATATGCCTGGCTATGTTTTTTTTTTTTTTTTTTTTGGTTGCAGTCATCATTGTTGTTTAGCAGGCCCAGGCTGGGCTCAAACCTGCCAGCTAGAAGTATGTGGCTGGCACCCTACCCACTGAGCTATGGACACTGAGCCAGGGATTCCTACTTTTGATGACAAGACTGAGACTTTCATGGCAAAGTCCAAAAAGGGTCCCTTAGACCCAGTCATGCAATTCTTACTTTTAAAAAAATTCAAGGAATGGGTCTTTTACTAAGTGCAACATTGGAGAACAAAAGCTGACATTATTAAACTCATAATGAAAGTAAAAATGATTTTTCTGTATTTGCTTGTGGTTAAGAATTATAAACCACATCTATGGAGGAAAGTGGATTTGCAACTGGATTTCATGCCTTAGGAATGCTGTTGACTGTTGAAGCATAGTGTGTGTGTGTGTGTACATGTGCACACACACAGATGAGTTTGGGCTACTACTAACAAAGGAAAAAGAAGTTACCAAATAAATTATGTCCATACTGATTGTAAATGGCAGCCATATTTCTAAGATATTAAAATGTGACCAAAGATTGCTTTTGAAATATGGTCAGAAACGAAAGTTAGGGACACTTCAGAAATTTCCTTGCTGTAGGTCAATTAGCCAACGAGACCGGGTATCTACGGAAGCAACACTGTTCTGTTACAATTAATTTCAAACAAAACAAAACCTTCTTACGATCATTACAATTTAATCCATTCCCTTAACTTTGGTTACTATGGGTATGGTGCTGAACCTGACCCCTTTGTTGTGTGCTCTAAATTGAATTATCTCTGTATCTTCAAAATTGTCACGTCACGCACCAAACTCAAGGCACTCCCTTATATTTGTATTGTTGATTTTGCTGTTTGAATTCCTGTTGTTTGTGCTGTTCTCCATCCCTTCCTCCTCTATATTTCCAAGTGTACTATTTGAAGGGTGACTACAAAGTAGTGAGTGCCTGTAGTTGGAGATCTATGTTGTGGCTTAAACATGTTTCAAAGTGAGGAGAGATTATAAAGATGCTCTGAGGTTAGAAAGTCACTGGCTCTGAGTAAATTGAGAATTTGATAGTTTACCCAGGCCTTACTGGTTCATTGTGATGCCAAGAAGCATAAAAGATGTGGTCATGTCACCTGCAACCTCCCTGAAAAACAGTGAACATTTCCTAAACTTTGCATCATCTTTTCTGGTTTTTATTTCTATCTGTATAACCATTAGTCATATGTATTAGATGATATCTATATATCTATCTGCAGTATGCACACAGGCACATATTTTTACCCTTGAAGTTCTGCCAAATCACCCTAGCGCTCTTCTTTAAGTTAGTAAAACTTAGAAGGATTTAAAAATTCTTGCTCTCATTCTGTGATCATCACTTTTTATCGCTAGTTCCTATTCAGTTTGGGGTGTTTGCTGTGTGTTTAACTTGGGGTATTCACTCGTATGTTTGATTTGGGAAAGATATTCCCTGGTAAGTAGGGTAAAATAGTTAGTCAATGAGTCTTCTGAGCTTTAGAGTTATTGTCCTGGAGAACAAGTTTTATTTAGGATTTAAGAACATTAGGCAGTAGTTGTGACATTGTAAACATCTTCTTTCTTTATAAAAAATAAGAGTATAAGAGTTTGAACACAATTAAGAAAATGCCATGAAGGCTATGTTAACCAGTTCGGTGAAAATATTTCAGACTGTATATGGAACCAGCACATTGTACCTCACGACTGCATTGTTGTACACAGCTATGATTTAATAAAAATAATAATAATAATAATAATTAACTTGTTTAAAACCATTAAAAAGAAATCAAAAGAAAATGAGAACCAGAATACTCTACCGATTTATAATTCTGACAGCTTAAGTCCCATCCTCTCAGAGGCCCTCACCATTGGCAATAGAAACTGAGAGACTGAGGCTGTTGGCAAACTTTTTCACTTTTCTGTAAAAATCCAAACTTGGAGTGGAAAGAGCTTACTGATGTCAACACTTAGAAAGCAATGTTCTCTTTATATAGTCACTTACTGTCTAGGGTTTCATTTTCGGTTCAGGGGGAAATTAAATTCCCTGCAATTGCACTATCTGTCTACCCAAGAAATTTTATCTCCATGTCGTTTTTATTTGCTATTTGTCCTTTGGGTAAATTACCATGGGCCCACAGGGTTGGAAGTGCATTTTAGAGGTCTTTGGTTCATCCTGCTCTTCCTTGCAGGTCAGTATTTAAATTATTCCTGACCCAGAAGTTGCCTTTATTCTAAAATTTCAGTAAAATAAAGGGAGAGGAGAAGCTCCTGAGTGCGCACTACAGCCTTACTCTGCAAGCTTATTTCTTGGTTAAAAAAAAAAAAAAAAAAAAAAAAAGAATGTTGTTGTTTTATGTGTTATTCAGTTGGTTATTTTTAATTATTTTGGACACATAATAGTCATGCATATATATGAGGTACATACATGTGAGATTTTGATACAAGCATACAATATATGGTGCTCAAATAAGAGTAATTGGAGCATTCCTCATTGCAAGCATTTTTCATTTCTTTGTGTTAGGACCATTCCAATTCCAATCTTTTAGTGATTTTAAAATGCATTATTATTTGAAATGAAGTATGACCTTCTATAGTTTTCCCTGTCGTGCTACTGAATACTGGATCTCACTGCTACTATCTGTTCTTATACTCGTGAACCATACCTTCTCTATGCCCCATCCCCACAACAAAATCATTTTATTTATTTTTAGAAGGTTTTGTTGTTTTTCAGATTAATACAAGGATGCAGTTGATTCAGTTGCCATGTTTGTATTTGTTAGGTGAGATCCCTCTGGTAATTGTGTCCCGCACCCAAGAGCTGTGCCATGTACCCTTACACTGTGGCCATTAGGTAGGAGACCACCAATCCCCCCACCTCCCCATCTACCCCCAGCTTAAATTGAGTTGAGTTTTTCTCCCATGTGGACATGCATTAGGTCACCTATGGACTTCATATTAGTATTTAGGATATTGGATACTTGCTTTTCCATTCTTGTGATACTTTACTAAGAAGAAAATAGTCTCAATTCTATCCAGTTTATAATACAAAAGATAGAAAATCTCCATCTTTTTTATGGCCGACTAGTATCCTGTGGTATACAACAAAATCATTTTAGCCACTGAATCTGTTCTCATACCCAGCACATAGAAACCCATCAGTAACTTGTAATAGGCATGGACACTACCTTCTGTTTCTTAAGCCTTGCCTTCCAGTTTGGAGTATGATTTTGCAGAGAAGTATATGGGTACTCACATTCTATTGCAGTTTTCTTCTTACAGAAGCAAGGTTGGTTATGAGGATGTCACATGGACATGAATTCTAAAAACCCTGGGTCCAAGTCTCCATTCCTGTTCTCTGTACTGTAACATTGGGTATGTCACATTATGACTCAACATACTGAGTCCTCTTCTGGGAGCTGAGTCTCTTTTCCAGCCTTTTCTTGCACAGGGCCCTCCACCCCCCTCCTGCCAGCATTAGCCCCATGCTGGCTTTGGCCGTGAATTGTGAGCAGGAGTGGATGTGACATATCTGCTTCATTTTGATCTCCCCTCCCCTTGGCAGTAGGGCCAGTGGTGTCTCAGACAGAGCTGCTCTGTCAAGGTGGGGTTCCCAGACAGAAGAGAGGGTAAAGAAGGTGACCTGAGATGGACTTCCAGCAGAAGTGAAAATAAGCAACAGTTGCGTGCTATGTTCTGAGGTCATTTGTGCAAATGAAAGATCATGTTTCCTATGGGCCCATTTACGTCTCCCATTCCAAGCTAGTTTCTGAATCTTTAGAGAACAGGAGAGATCCTACCCCACCCTGGTAAGCCACCACAGCCCACCAATTCCTACCATATTGTCTGACACCAACTCATTGTTTAATAAATGCTTAGTGAGTTTTATTGAAATTGCACGGTATAGTCTTACGCCAGGCATTCCAGTGGTCAAAACGAGAATTTTTCCAAATGCTTGGGTGAGACTTTGGGAATTCTATACATTTCTTTTAGGTTGCTCACAGACATAGTGGTATTTAACATTGAATCTCTGGGAAAGTTATTCCTTTTTCAATTCTCTTTTAACACGTTGTGTGATATTCAAAACAAACAGTAACATCCTCCTAGCTGCACACTGTGAAAAGCTGCGTAACAGTAATAAGGAGAATGTCTTGAGACTGATATGTATGTCTTCATGTAACTGCTTTCCACTTGTGACTCATAATAGTGGTTTCCCATTATGCCAGAAGTTGCTTTTATAGATTTTTAAATAATAAATTGCATTTAGTATAAAGTGAGATAAAGAAAGATATCAAGTGAATAATAGTCTAGGTAGTGAGGCGATAATGGTAAAAATAAAAGTATCACAGATGACTAAGGTGTGGAAAGATCTTTCTGTAAACTTTTCTGTGCCTTAAAAATATTGTTGTGGAATGCAAAAGAAATTGTTTGAAAAGGGCTGCATTAAGGTAACAAAATGGATGGGTGTAAGGAATCATCACTGTGGTGGTTATTAATGATGCTGGTAATTGTAGCAAAGTCTGTCTCCCCCGCACCCCCAATTAGTCTGTGGCCAATTTTGAGATTTTTCCATATTATTAGCTTATTCCATGTGGAGAACAAAGGGCTATCTAACTTCATCATCTTCTGACTTAATTTTTAAACCTTCTCCATCCACACTCTGTCCTGTGGGAGAAGCGACTGGAACCATTTGTGTGGGTGAAAATTACAGTTAGCAGACTTAGTAGGGTTCTAAATAGGAAAGATGAGGTTAGGGGTGTATGAAGTGGAGGGCATTTAAACAGATTCTCGCTTGCCTGTGACCAAATACCGCCTGGAATCTGTCAGAACTCACCTGCTTACCTGTCTCTGAGCCTTTGAGACCGTGAACTTTTTGAGGACAGCCAAGGCATCTGCTTCACTGCTTCCTATCACTTGATAACTATTTGTCTGTTGAAGCCAGGAATTGTTCCAACATCCTTTCTCATTCATTAGTAACTTTCAATTAAAGCATGCCGATGCGTCCCATAATGGGTGCCAATACATGCATTTTTATTATTAATAATAATGGCTATGGTAATATCTGTAGCAGCTACAAATTAGAGAATATGAGCCAGGAGTTCTGCTTTGCACTTTATGTCTACGGGAACTACTGCTTGGCAATTTAGGGTGACAGTACCACTAATGAGGAAATTGAAGCTTAGAGTCCTGCATCGCCTGCCAATTGATGTAAGATGTAGGAAAATCTAATACAGGTGTGTCTGATTCCCAAAAGCCAAAAACTCATTTGTCCTTTCTACCTAATCCTACCATGTGGATAAAGACACAATTAGACACAAATGCATACCCAGAGGGAGAGATATCAGTTAGATGTAACCTTCCAAATTCTGCCTCATTTTTTAGCCTTTTAAATCTGTGATGGCTGATTTTTTCCCCTGCTGCCACTGTAGCGTCCCTCAGCACCGTTGTTCCAAATCGCCGAAGTTGGAAGCCTTTGTTTGGTTGCTTAATCTTTGCAAGTTTTAACAAATTGTTAATGCAGTGTTTTCCTTGAACATACTTAACGTTTACTTTTATTCATCTGAACGTGAAAGGCAGCCGTCCATGGCGGGGCAAGCTGTCTTCAATCTAGCGTCTCAGGAAGTCCTTGTTGTCTCAGATAGAGGGTGGGTTAAGCCAGCCCAGTGTAGGGTTGGCCTCAAATACCATCACAGCTACTCAGTGGACGGCCAAGACTGCAGGTAAGGCGGCCCCCACTCATTCTTTCTTCCCTGCTTCTCTGCAAGTTGGTTTTTGAAGAAAACTGCCACAGCTGCTCATATTAACTGGTTGCATTTTGTTTCTCCTACTGATGGATTAAAAAAAAATGTTTTCTAGTGTGATGAAAATGTGTCAAATGGTCTATAAAACCAGTGTATGGTGCCCCATGATCATATTAATGTACACAGCTATTATTTAATTAAAAAAAAGAAAAATTTAAAAAATAAAAATAAAAAAAGAAAGCAAATATTCTGATACAGGATATATGTATTTTTCTAAAATTCACAACATTAATTAAAATTGTGCAGTTAAAAAAAAATGTTTTCTGTTGCCTACTAGAAACTTTCTGTTGTGCTGGTGTGAAGTTTCTGGATGGACAGCATGCATCGTATTTCCTTGTTTACCTTGAAGTAAACACGTCCACAGGTCCAACCCTCTGGTTATGGATTCCGAACCCTGTTTGCAACTTATTTCTTGGCAATTTCATGCAAAATCAATAGCCTTTGGGCAAGCAAAAGTCTCACTTGCTCCTGCAATTCTTTAAATTCTTAACAACCACCACCTTATAACAGATGCATTTTATCTTTTTTAATTCTTTATTAAATCATAACTACATTAATGCATTTATGGGTACAATATGCTGATTTGATATACAATGTGGAATGCTTACATCAAACTGGTTAACATAACCATCTCCTCACTTACTTATTTGTTGTGGTCAGACATTCATACTCTATTCTGAATAGTTTAGAAATGTATCATTGCATTAGGCACATTAGGTTAGGTCCCCCCAAATACCCTCCCTCCTCCTGGTCTCACCCCTCCCTTCTCCTCTCCTTTCTCGTCCCTCTTTCTTTCTGGATTGTAGTTATCTTTTACCATTCCTATGAATGCTTAGGTGATTACATACTGATTTCATAGTAGTATCAAATATATTGGATACTTTTTTTTCTCATTCTTGAGATACTTTACTAAGAAGAATATGTTCCAGCTTGATTGAGGTAAAAGTAAAAGATGTGAAGTCTCCATCTTTTATGGCTGCATAATATTCCACGGTGTACATATACCACAATTTAATCCAGTCATGGGTTGGTGGGAACTTGGGCTGCTCGAGATTGTGCATTTCTGACATTTCCACTCCCAAATCAGTCCCTACAAAGGATATTGTATTTCACTTTCACTCTTTGGATATTCAAGAAATTTTTCCAGTATCCTCAAAGTAAACCCCCTTTTTAAACTGAGTTATTTTTGGAGAGTTCCTGTTCCTCACAACCAAAATTTCTTGAACAGAAACTTCTTAGATGCATTTTAGATAAGGCTATTTGGCTGTAAGGAACTGGAACTCTCCAAAAATAACTCAGTTTAAAGAGGGGTTACTTTGTGGAAGCAAGAAAAATTTCTTAAATATCCAAAGAGTGAAAGTGCAGTACAATGTTGTTTGTAAGGACTGATTTGGAAGCGGACACGTCAGAATTGCACAGTCTCAGAAGCTCTCTGTGGGTCTTTGTCTCGTCTCTGCCTCTGCCTCTGCCTCTCGTGTTCCTCTGTGCCCTGCTCACCGCCTGGTTTCCCTTTCTGCTCACTCCTGTCTGCCCACTGCCGATCTTTGTCTCTTCATCACTCTAGCCTGTGTGACTCCTGCTTTGGCTCTGAGCTCTTGCACTTCAGATCTCACCAAAAGCCACCCACATCACTGAGGGCTCCCAGGTTCCTCTCTCAGGAGCTAACCTTCTGCAGAATGAATTGCGTTTCAGTTCCGCTGCATGACCCTGTTTCATCACCTCTGGGCAGTAAGTAGGGTTAGAGAGAATGAACAGATGGCAGAGAAGCCAAGGCAGTGGAAGGAAAACAGTGTTTCCAAGAACACCGTAGGAAGTTGGGTTCCTTGTCTTAAAGTATTGGCTGTGTGATTAAAAGGGCCCTAGTGGTCAAATTCATGTTGTCTCAGCATAATATCAAGTCACTAAAGCACCAGATAGAAAGAGGCCTTCTCATATCTCTGTACTCCCCCTTTCAGAACCTGTCTGATTTCATCAGAAGATCATTCCTGGAAATCCCAACTCTAGTAGCTGGGTGGTACGGAGACCCCCGCAAAGCGTTAGCAGCCAGAGAGCTCAGCTGAGTGTGTGGCTTAGAGTCCAAAACCAAGTCTCCTGCATCAGGCTCCAAGTCACTTTCAACCACATAAAATGGAGAATTGTTTTTTCCAAGTCTTGAAAGTACAATGTTGGTATTTTAACAGGGATGGGCACTGAAAGTATTATTGGATTGAAGTGAAGAAAGGGTGTTAAGAAGAAGATAGCAGACAATTCAGATAAATTCTGTGTAATCAGGATGAATGAAGGCAGGTAGGCGACCAGGGCGTCGTCATCTGGAGGTCATATTTTACCCAAATGAGAGCACTTTTAGGGAGATTGGAAAGTGCTAATACCAAAGCAGCTTTCACAAACTTGAGTCTGAATATAGGCACTTCTAGATAGTTTTATGTAAACAGCTAAGATTTATAATTACAGATGAAAAAACATGCAAGCTTATGGAACAGATGATTATGTAGGTATTGATCAATATAGAGACATTTTCAATGAAAAAAACATCAGTTTCCTGAGTAGGGAGAGCTGTATAAAAACTCAATAAATATATAGAAAATATTTCACGTAGAATCCCACATATTCTCCCTATTATCCTCTGACAAAGGTAGAGAATTGCTATTTCCCATTTATGGAGAGGTGAAAGGGGCTCAGAATAAGTAATGTGTATGATATTATGCAGCTAGACTATGTGGCAATCATGATTCAATACAAGGGTTTAGATTCTGAAAAATTTCCATACTTTTTGGAAAAACATTAATTTATTTTAAATTTGGATATGCTAAATTATGTGCTGCACTTGGATATGCTAAATTATGTGCTGCACTTGGGCCTTTAGATGGAATAAGACATATTTATAACACTAACTATGAAAAACTGTAGAACACAAACTTGGCTACCTGACACTATTAACTATGGTATGTTAGAGACATTATATCATTTCCCAAACATTTGATTTTCTCATATTAAAAAGAAAGACCAATAATTTTCTAAAGTACTTACTTTGTTCATTGACTGTGGTGTTTTATTGCATCACCTCATTGGATTCTCATAAGAACCTCATCTCAAAAGAGGAGTGTCCATGTCCAAACTGGGCAATGTCAATGTTTAAAGCTTTGATGGAAGAGAAGAGAAAAATGAGCAGGAGGGGAGAAAAAGATAAAAACTTGTTAACAATAAAGTGTGTGTGTGCGTTTTGGCATGGAAGCCAGAGGTCAGTCTTTTTTTTTTTTTTTAATTAAATCATAGCTGTGTACAATAATGTGATCATGGGGCACCGTACACTAGTTTCATAGACCATTTGACACATTTTCATCACACTGGTTAACATAGCCTTCCTGGCATTTTCTTAGTTTTTGTGCTAAGACATTTACATTCCACATATACTAAGTTTCACATATACCCTTGTAAGATGCACCGCAGGTGTAATCCCACCAACCCCCATCCTTCTGTCCCCCTCCCCTCTCCCTCCCCTCTCTTTCCCCCTTCCCCCAGTTCTTAGGTTGTAACTGGGTTATAGCTTTCATGTGGAAGCCATAAATTAGTTTCATAGTAGGGCTGAGTACATTGGGTACTTTTTCTTCCATTCTTGAGATACTTTACTAAGAAGAATATGTTCCAGCTCCATCCATGTAAACATGAAAGAGGTAAAGTCTCCATCTTTCTTTAAGG
>CAUYPK010105681.1:0-23799 GCA_963574355.1 Loris lydekkerianus
GTCTGGCAGCTTTCAGAATTTTCTCCTTCATATTAACTTTAGTGAAATTGATTATGATGTGTCTGGGGGATGTCTTATTTGGGTTGAGTCATGCTGGAGTTCTGAAACTGTCTGCTATCTGAATTTTGGAGTCTCTTGGCATGTCTGGAAAGTTCTCCTTCATAGTCTCATTGAGAAGAGACTCTGTGCCTTGTGAAGCCACTTCGTCACTTTCGGGGATCCCTATAAGATGAATATTGGTTTTCTTCGAATTATCCCAGAGCTCTCTGAGAGAGTGGTCAGTTTTGGCTCTCCATTTCTCTTCCTCTTTGAGGGTTTGGGAATGTTTGAAAACTTTGTCTTCAATGTCAGAAATTCTTTCTTCTGCTTGCTCCATTCTGTTACCGAGGGATTCTACTGTGTTTCTCAGATCTTTGAGGGATGCAACTTCTTATCTCAATGATTCAAAATCTTTGGTCATTTGGTCTTTGAATCTGTTGAATTCTTGAGATAACTTTTGGAATTCTAATTCCATCTTATTTGCTATCCAGATCCTGAATTCAATTTCTGACATCTCAGCTATTTGTTTGTGCCTGGGGTCTTGTGCTGTTTCTGCCCCAATGATCCTTAAGGGAGCTGATCTACTCTGATTATTCATATTGCCAGAGTTTTTCTGTTGATTTTGCCTCATGATTCTTTTTCACTGTTGCCTCTGGCCATCCTCAGAGTTGGGGAGGTGTCTCTCCAAGATTAGACCCCAGCGGGATCACTCTATTGTTGCTGGATCTTTGTTTGATATGACCCTGTGTATTTTCTCTGGGGCTTCTCTAGCTAGGGAGTTCTGGTTGTGGAAGCAGCTCCGGTGTGTGACACACCCAGATCCAGGAACAGGGCTGGAGTTGGTGCGCACAGTTCTGGGAGTGCCTGGCGCCCAGTGACTTTGGCAGAGAGAACCCAAGGCTCCAGCAGTCTCTGGCCAGGAGAAGGGCTCTGCGCAGAGGCAGGGAGGACTCCAGAAGGCATGCAGCTACCAGAGTCCCTGGCAGATGAACGGGCTAGTGTGGAGGCTGGGAGGACACAGGAAGGAGGACACAGGGTTGTGTGGCTCCTGCAGTTTCTGGTCAGGGAATGTGGAGGCCTGGTGGGTGTGGGTCACTGGTTGGGGGTCACTGCATAGCTCTTATGGAGGTCTGGACGGTGCCAAGCCCAGGAGTTTGAGGTTGCTATGAGCTGTGACATCACAGCACTCTACCCAGAGCAACAGCCAAAGGCTCCAGTGTGCCAAAACCGTCTCACTTCACCCCTAAGTATTAAGGCTGTAAGGCAGCTCAGTCCCCACCTTTAGGGTGCTCACGCACTAGGTTACTTTGTCCTGCCCGATCCTTGCTCTGTGACCCTGAGGGCGGAGCTTGCCGGGGCAGTTTTTTCACAATGGCTTCCTACGCTCAACTCAGTGGCTCAGTCTGGGGCCCCAGACAATGCCCAAAGTTCTCCACACTCCTGCTCAAGCTCTCTCCAAGGCAGCTCAACTGAGTGCCAAGTCCAAGAACACCAAAACAGTTCATAGGTAAGGCCTTTCTGGTTTGCAGTCTCACTGCTGCTTGTACTTATGGTTGCCAGCGTGATTGGGTCGATCGAACACATGCAACCACTTGCCAGTTCTCCACTGTTTTTGTCCTCCTCTTGTGGTCCAAAAGTCCCTTGCTGGTTCCCTATATCCTCAAAGGGATGATTATGGGCAGATCCCACCAGCCAGAGATGCCAGGAGTCTTGTCTCCCCAGACTCACCGTGCCCAGTTGCAGGGAAGCTGTTACTCAGCCGCCATCTTTAATCTCTCGTGTGTTTCATTTTTCATATGCAAATGTGAGTGATTATAAATTGGTTTCACAGTAGTACTGAGTACATTAGGTATTTTTTTTTTTTTTCATTTCTGAGAGACTTTACTAAGCAAAGACTCTTCAGAGAATTAAAACACAAGCCACATATTGAAAGAAAATATTTTCAAAACACATTTCTGATACAAGACTAGCATTAAAATATACACGGAACTCTTATAACTAAAGGGCAAGAAAATGAGCACAGTTTTTCAAATGGGTAAAAGACTTGCATAGATACCTCACCAAAGAAGATATGCAGGCTACAAATGAGTAATGAAAAGATGTTCGACATTATACAAAACACAAATTAAAACAATGAGATTCCACTACATATCTCTTAGAATGGCTAAAATTCCAAACAGTGACATCACCTACTGCTTATGGAGATGTGGAGCAACTGGAATTTTCATTCATCGCTAATGAGAGTGCAGTGCAAAATGACACAGCCACTTTGGAAAACAGGTTGACATCTTACAAAACAAAATATACTCATCAAATGATCCAGCAATCCTACTCCTTGGTATTCACTCAAACGAGGTGAGAACAACTGCACAAAAACATGCCCACACATTTTTATAACAGCTTTATTCATAATCGCCAAGACTTAGAAGCAACCAAGATGTCCTTCAATGCATTTATGTGAATGAATAAACAAACATTAGTACATCCATATAATGGAATGTTATTAAGCAAAAAAAAAAAAAAAAAAGAGCTAAGAAGCCACAAAAAGACACCGAGGACCCCTAAATGCATAGACAAAGTGAAAGAAGCCCATCTAAAAGGCTACGTAGTATATGATTCTAACTCTGTGACATTCTGGAAAAGGCAAAACTATGGAGAGAATAAAAAGATCAGGGTTCACAGGGAAGGAAGGAAGGATGAGCAAGTGTAGTACAGGGAAGTTTTAGGCCCCTGAGACTACTCTTCATGACATTATAATTGTTGATATATGTCATTATACATTTGTCAATACCCACAGAATGTACACGAAGTGAACTCTAATGTAAACTATGGACTTTAGATAATAATTGTGTATCAATGGCTGGGCACCTGATCACAGTGGTTAGATTTCTGGCTGGCCCTGTGCACCAGTGGTGGTGGGTTTGAATCCAGCCCAGGCAGGCTTAACAAAAGTAGTAGTAGTAATAATAATAATAATAATAATAATAGTGCATCAATACTGTTCCACCAGTTATAACAAATAGATCACCCTACTGCAAGAAGGGAAAATGGAAGTATATGAGAAGTTTTTGTGCTTTTTATGTAATTTATCTATAAGGTGAAAATGTCTCAAATAAATAATCTATTAATTTTTAAAAAGTACTAATGGCTAGGCTGGTGCAGTGGCTCACACCTATGATCCTAGCATTCTGGGAGGCCAAGGTGGATAGATTGCTTGAGCTCAGGACTGTGATATCAGCCTGAGCAAAAGGGAGACCCTGTCTCTACTAAAAGTAGAAAAACTGAGGCAAGAGAATTGCTTGAGGCCACAAGTTCAAGGTTGCTGTGAGCTATGATGATACCACAGCACTCTATGTGGGGTAACAGAGTGAGATGCTATCTCAAAAAAGAAAAACAGCATTAATGGCTAAGCTATTGTATAGTAAGTACTTATCATAATCTGATCCAAGGATCAAACTTGGAGAACCTAAAGAATGGTAGCTATGAACAATGTGCACACTATTGACCTAATATTGACCTTGCGCCTAATAATTCCTTATTGGAGGAAGGGGGGTGTCCTATACATATTTAGCAGCATCTCTGGCTTCTAGCAACCAGATACCAGTAGCAGCTCCCTATTCAACTTGTGACAACCAAAATGTCTCCAGAAATTGTCAGATTTCCCCTGGGGGGTTGGGTGGGAGGGAAAAACTCACCATCAGTTGAGAACCTATTTGAAAGCTGTCTCTCACACCTATCTGTTGTTTCAAACCCACTTTCAGCAAGCTGTAAGCAGCAGAAACTGAAGATTCAACTATCTAGTCAAAGGGCAAAAAGGCAGATATCCTATGCCATTGATTGAAAGATATTTGTATGGTTTAGATGTCAATCATGTAAGAGTTTAAGAGTTGGCATTCTGTTATAAAATGCTTATATGAGGAAACTGATTTATTTTTTTCAGTGCTGCTTGTGTTCTACTCTCTGCACCCTTCCTCTCCCCACACTGAAGTTATGTGTCCCTCCAACACAGGCCGAGTCCCACCTCAGTCTCCAGTCTCCTTTGTTCTTTACCGTCTAGTCCAGACCAATAAATGGGCTTTTATTTTCTTCCTGGAGAACAATCATCTAGTGTTCCAAATCTGAGGACAGCAGGATATCTAGTCACACTGCTGAAAATATTGACCTATGGAATAGGTTTTGTATTATTTTCCATTTAAATACTGGAAGTCAGCTGTGAAAAGCAATTTTTAGGAGACATTGAGCTGTTCTTTCTAACTATGATAAGCCAACAGATTGATTTGCTTCCAAATTCTCTCTCCTGGTTCTTTTGCTCTGCCTAGAAACAAACTCAATTTCTTCTGTATAAGAAAACAATAAAACTCTCCCCCTGCTTGAGTATCTACCTCAATTCTCTTCCTTATCTTTCATCTTTCATTTATGAGAATTCTTCCTGAGGGAGTAGGGTACTTAGCTGTTTTTACTTTCTCATTTCCATCTGTTTCTCAGCCAATTTCATCTTTCACTCCCTCTAGTTTGGCAAAACTGCCCCACAAATATCCCCAATGATCCCTTGACTAAAAACTACAATGGCCCATTTTCACACTTCATTCTATTCAACCTCTGCTAGCAATATGTTCCTTTATCTTGAAAACTTACCCTTTCTTGGCTTCTAGAAAACTATTCTATCTCCTTTTTCCCACCTCTGCCAATATTCATGGTTTATCTCTTTCATGAATTCCTACTCCTTTGCACACAGCTTAAATTCTGTCCATCAGTTTTCCACCCTTGGTTGCTCTGATCTTTTTCATCTATATGAACATTCTGGGTTATCTCATACACTGTAATTGGCCAACACCAGACTTATTCATTCCACTACCTCCAACACCAATGAATGAAGACAGAAAGAAAAAAAAAAATTTTTGTCGTTCTATTTCATTTCTTCATCCATAATGTGGGTTAATATTGTCACCTTTGCCCAAAGTAGAAATCCTTAATTATTTTCACTCATATCTCTTCCATAACAATCACACTCAACCAGCCATCAAGTCCTATCTTAAAAATTTCTTTTCTCCTTTTTCATTTTTATTGCCTTGACACAGATCTCTGCCATCTCTCCCTGTGGTAACAGTTTGGTTACTACCACCCATCAGATATTTCTGAATATAAATATGATATTACAATTTCCAGACTCTATGACTTTGTCCAAAGTTTTTATTTTGACTGTCTCAAAATGTCTGATCATGCTACATAAAGGTCTCCACAGTCGGCTTTTGACATGTCTCTTTAGTCTCATAGTATGGCTTCCCCTGTCATGCAGCTCAGCCTCTGTTCACCTGCTAGTTCCTCCATTTGAAATGTCCTGCCATTCTTCCTTTTTCAGGAAAATTTCTATTTTTGTTTAAAAACTAAATTTTAACTACTCTTTGAAGTCTTTCCTCTTCCTTACAAAGCCTTCGCTACTCCTCCTTTGTACCACTTCCAACACAGTCAGCCCATACCTCGTTTATTGTTTGGCTTTATGAAGTATTTTCGCTGCATTTTACTGGTTGGTATCTCCCAACAGAAGGTGATATCCTTGAAAGTTACATCTTTTTAACTTACAGTGATATCTGATAATATCAATCCATCAATCAATACATATTTATTGAATAAGCACATAAATAATATCATTATGAAGCAAATTTGTTTTCTTCCAATTTGCACTGGCAGAGGGCATGGGTCCAAATCATCTAAAGTATAACCAATTTACTTGGACATCTATTTAAAACATAACAAATTGGGACAAAGCCATCCTCAAATTGAAGACTTTTTCCATCCACCTGGAGTCTATCAATAATTGAGGATAGGAGTTTAAATGAATGTATAATTCATTCTATAACAAAGTCATAGGCTTTGGAGCAGAGATGCTTCCTTTCTGTGGAATCAGCAGTATGTTCCAGATCAATAAGTACAGAAAAATTTCCGCCTTTATCTTAATTGACTTTTCAGAAAGATGAACTGTCATAGTCATGTTCAACAGAATTGATACATTTAAAATTTTCTCATTCCTCATGAAATATATGAGATTGAGAGACCCAGTTTTAAAAACTGAAAAAAAAAAAATTAAGATGTCTAAACAAATAATGAAGTAGTAACTTTTGTCAAAATATTATCCCTTTGAAAATGTAATAAACTCTCTCACAGCCATTCCTCAAAAACTGTCTTATTCAGCTTTAAAGGTCAGAGTTGATCAAGGTACATGGAACATGTGAAGGCCTTAGGGAATATTCATTGAATCCTTAAATGAAAGAAAGAAAAATGAAGGTAACAATACTATATATATAAATAAATATGTAACTTTCATATTAGGATGTCAATATTTTTGGTCTCTGCAGATTCTTTCATGAAGCATTTTTCACATCAAATAACTTATTCTTCAATAATTCAATCAACAGATACTGTCTTCCTATAATTTGGTACTTATACTCATTTTGTTGAAAACAAAAATGAACGAGACATAAACCCAATCCTCAAAATAATTTACATAAACTAGTAAGGGAAATAGAACATGATCAGGGCTTCAAAATGGAATATCTCATAACATGTCTTCTAGAAAATACCAAAACACCAGCATCTCAGATGCCACACCCCCCACAAGAGTGGCCCATGGCCAGAGAATGAGAATTGGAAATGGTCAATATCCTACCTTAGGGACTGACTACAGCAATAGCAAACTAAAGTCTCTGAAAAAAACATACCACAGGAAACATTAAACATGCATCCTAAAAAGCCTCAGGCTTATTTGATGAGATTTTTATCCACATAGTACTTATTAATATGATAGCTTCATAGAATACACTTTAGAAAATGGTCAGACAGCATTAAGAAGTTCTATATCATTCATGTGAGTGTATCAGTGTTTATATATTGGTTTCATAATTATATTGAGTACATTGGATACTTAATTTTCCACTCTTGATATACTTTACTAAGAAGAAATGTGTTCCAACTCCATCCAGCCAGAAAAGATGTAAAGTCTCCATCTTTTTATGGCTGAATAGTATTCCATGGTATACATATACCACAATTTGTTAAGTCATTCATGGGTTGATGGGCATTTGGGCTGGCTTCCATGACTTGGCAATTATGAATTCAACTGCAATAAACATTCTATTGCAAATATCTTTTTTGCAAAATGATTTTTTTTTCTTTTGGGTAGATACCTAGTAATGGGATTGAAGGATCAGTAATCTAGGAACATGGAGGGGGTACAAAGGAAGAGGGGAAGAAAAGAAGAGAGGGTGGTTGGTGGGAATCTCATGTAATGTACACAATGCAAAAGTATATTTCAAAATAACTATGAGTAAATTTTAAATGTCTTAACATAAAAAATAAGTAAGCAAAGTGATGGCTATGTTAATCAATTTGATTTAAGCATTCCTAATTGTATATCAAATCATCACATTGTACCCCATAAATGTATATTTGTGATTTTTAATTAAAAATTAATAAAAAAATAAATTAAATATTTTAAATCAGATGTCATGAAAGTAGCGAGGAAAAATACAGAAGAGGGTCTGCCCCTCAGGCTGATAGAGGCAGGGGTACCAGCGTGGACAGTTCTCTTCATAGTGGAGAAATATCCCTCAGGAATTCCAGGTTTATAAATGTGATAAAAAGCAACATCTATTAAGTCTGAAGAAATGACACACATGGTCATCAAGATAAATGATGCTTCCATAATTGCAAGTTTACATGGATTATTAGCTCCTAGGCAAACTTTTAAGATTTTACAATGAAGAAATATCACTTTGTGTGAGAATGTTAAAACATCTAAAATTCAGTTTCAATTCCACCTAGCACTACTTTAGTTCTCTCTGTTAACCCTCACAGATTAATGGCACCATCGCCCTGTCTATGAGAAGGGAACCAAGAAGGTTGATAAAATAGGTCATTTTATCCGTTGTGCCTCTCAACCTGTTAATAATGACCTTCCTTGTATCCTAAGACGATAGACTTGTTTGTAAGGCTGCTGCCTTCCTCAGCCTTTTCTGTCCAAATTTTGCTCTAGAGTCTGCTGAAACCTGCCACCCACAAATGGACACTTCTACCTGTCTGGGTATTTAGTTCCCATTAGCATGGAGACTCTTGATTTGTTATCTTCCATTTATAGATGATAATGCTCTGGTTGCGGCTTATAGGTCTCACTGATGCACAGAAAAAAAAATGGTATCTTATGTTTTGTTATGAAGTAACAAACTGAGGACAACTCAGAGCCTCTAGTACTCATTCCTACTTCTTACCTCTCATTCCACTCAGCAGGCTCAGGAACCCAATCCATCCTCCTTTACCTTTTAAAACTATTCCTACCAAAGTCTCCATCAGAGCTCTTCCTTGTCTCCCTGTGACACTGTGTTCCAAGCCTGACTTTCTTGATAGTCCAGGAACATAACTTCTCTGTCTTCCTAGAATTTATTGCTAATTGTTATGAGGAAACTGATGGAACAAAGTAAAAAAGAATGAACACGGGATAGTGAAAATGTTTTTAAAAGTCTTAAACATTCCTAACACCCTCCTGGATAGTAATACCATTTTGATAGATCATTTGCACATATTCTCAGAGAATAAGCCCTTGTTTATGTACCCTGAAACTGTTTCTATGTAAACAAGTATAAACTCTTTTCAATGACGGGGCCATAGGCAACAGAAGCAAAGAGGTCACTAAGAAGATATTGGCAAATAGAAGATGAGTGAATATGAAATCCCTTCCTTCAGTGGAGGCCTATAAGGTCTGGATGTTCATTCAGAAAAGTCACAGAACATTTCTCATGTAAGAATTAAAGAAAAAAATTTAAACCAATTTACTTTAAAAGTGTTCATGTGTGTCTATCTGTGTAACTTATGAGTGTAACTTACGAGCGTAACTTACACAGATAGATACACATGAACACTTTTAAAGTAGATTGTGTAGGAGTGTGTGTAACTTATCATGCAGCAAGAGTAAGATCAGAAGAAAGACATCTTTTTCATGTGTGTACATAGTGTGGAATTTATCCCTCTCGTATTATCTACAATCAGAAAACCATATTCATGTTTATTTCCTGTGAGACTGAATTTTTGTAAGTGATAAAAGCGACTAGAAGCTTTGCGTGTAACAAAATTTCTTCTCTGAAAGTCAGGACTATAGTAAACTAATGATGTTAAATCTCTCAAAGCAAGAAAACGAATCAGCAGTTAGAAGACACATCACAGAAAGCTCTTGGCATCCAGTTAAATATAATCACTTTCCTTCAAGAACTCCAGATTAAATAATTTCATAATTGTTGATTTTCTGATACTACCAGTGCTGAAAAAAACTAATTTATCTGGACCAATTCTTCTCATAGAATTTATGGGCTTTCCCTACCTGGCCATCAGATGAGGGGACAGATTGGATAAAGAGTCAGTTCATGACAAAGAATTATGAAAACCAATGGCTATAAAGAGCGAGAGTTGATGGGTGAAGATCATCAAACCGTCTTGCAGGCGTGGGCCCTCAGAGGAAAGGGTGTGACAGGAGGAGAGGTGGGGAAGCAGTCACAGGGACAAACCAGATTCTGTGTAACATTATCAAGCAATTGGAGTGGCAGGAAACTCTCAGGGTTTTCAAACACATACTCTAGGTTGAAAACTAGATTTAGAAACAGATTGTTTAATCACATTGGTTAGAGAAGATGCTTTCAAGTTCAAAGAATTCATGTTAAGATTAATTTTCAGACGTAATCCAGCATGGGAAAACCTCACATTCTTCATCAGGAGGGTGTACACACAGGGACAGGAGACCCACCCCCACAGGGCCATGGACTCACAAGACTCAGGTCGGGGAGCCACGGTACGTCCATATGCAACATGCCTCTCCAGCCATTGGACTCCCTAGTTCACCTGCTCTGTCTTTTTACTTTATAGGCACCTCAGTCCAAAATAACATGTCAGATGCAATCTAAAATTTAGACAATTATTCTATTTTCCTTGAAAAGAAATGCCTATGGGAAGAGAACCTTCTGAAAAAAAGACAGTTTATGATTCTGACCTGATGGAATGCAAATCAGTTTGATTTGGTTTTTTTTAGAGGCAGGCTAATATAAAATAATTTTAATAGCTTCCTAGTGAACCCTCTACTTTGCTGCCCTTCAAGGGGTTTTACCTAAAGCAATAAAATATCTGTTCATTTGAACACCCAAAAATATCAATATGAAAAAAAAACCCTTTTGGGTAAATTTCACATCTGTTTCCTTCTGAGTTCATTATATAAGATGTTTGGTCGATGCCAAGATGCTTGGAGATCGAGCATTTCTTGCTAATTTCTTGCATAAATAATACTGGAAATATGATGATAGCATCATTATAGAGACTTGGCAAAGTTATCTTCAGAATCATGATATTTATTTCTAGAAAGAGAATAGAAGAAAATGGTTTAAGGAGACTAAAGTAGTAAAAAGTATTATTATTCACATGTCAAATGAGACAGCTTCATAAGGTTTATAAATGATTGAGAGATAACCATATAACTCAGCAATGAAAACTATGTACAGTGATGCCTTATAAGGAGAAAAGGCAATTACTGTATTGTCAACTAGAGTTATAGCAGGGTAGGTGGAAGGGTTGATTATTATGTGCCAACACAGCTCTTTGGGGAATTTCTCTCATTCACTATGCTATTATACACAGGATATTTAGTGAATTAATTCAACTAGGCAAATAATAAATAATAATCATGATAATAATAAATAAAGGATTAAAACAATACTCCTTTGCATAGAAATACAGCTCTGGCTCCATGCTTTCTCTGACCACTCCTGACATCAAACCCTGTGTTTCTGTCACCCGTCCTCCCCCCTGCCTCTGTGCCCACTCCTTCCCTTGCGTTCACCACACAGGCCCTCCTTCTTATTGAGTTCTCCTAGTCAGCTCAAACAGAGGGAGTAGCTGCTTCCTCCAAGGTGCCATCCCGTAATATATTACAAACACTTGCTGAAATTCATGCACTGATTGTAGTAAGACCATCCTCTTAATAATTCTAGCTAAATCACATAAGCTAGTTCTCTTATATTTCCTGTACCCAATTCAATTTTCAAGCAGTCAGCAGTATTTATTGACTAAAACACCTAGATGTTCTGAGATCTGTGTAGTCTTTTGCCCTGGGTTAGACCATACCTCTTACAGAGAATGCATTCATAGCTCCCTCTGGGTCTTCACTGCCCCTCAGCTCTGTCTTCACTACCCCTCAGCTCTCCCCTTGCATTCCAGTAATTCACAAGTCCTGTCTTCACTTTCTTAAATGGATGTGCTGTCATTTCAATTTTCCAAAACCTTTCATTCTTTCTTATTCCCGAACAAAAATACAATTACAATCCCTTAGCATAGCCTAGAAGACTATTTACAATCTGGTTCTGTCTTACTCTTTTTGAGCTGCTATAACAGAATACTTTCAAGTGAGTGACTTGTAAACAGATGAAATTTATTTTTTCACAGTTCTGGAGGCTGAGAAGTCCAAGGTACCAAAAGATATAGTGTCTAATGAGGGCCTACTTCCTAGTTCATAGATGCTACTTTCTGGCTATGTCCTCACATGGTGGGAGAGAGAAGAAAAGTCTCTAGAGCTACTATTACAAGGATACCAAACCCATGGATGAGGGTTCTGCCCTTTTAATCTAACCACCTTCCAAAGCTCTCATCTCCTACCGCCATCACAGTGGGGGTCAGGTTTGCCTATATAAACGGGGGGACTCGGATATTCAGTCTTTCACACGCCTTAAAGGTCATCCCTGTGAAACTCAATTTTAACTACCTTCTACTACGTTTAACACCCTTTTTACTGTTACTACTGTTTACTACTCCTTAACACCTTTTCCTCTTGCCCGTAAGGAAGTCCTACCTCAACTGCCCTTTTCTCTCTTTCACACTGTCCAAATCCAGACCTCATCTCAGAATCAATCACCCCTTTGTGTGTGTGCTCACAATGCTTCATCACACACTCTTCTCAAAAGTACTTTCCAAGCCTTGTGTCATTTTATTTGATAAATAAAATTTTAAATGTTCACCCATCATACAGCTTCTGTTCAACAAAGTATTGCGTTCAATAAACTTTAGTGTTTAAAAATACTTGCTGTGCATAATAAGATCTTTAATTACACTAAATACATGTATATACACATATATGTAAACATTTACACATGCAAGACACATAAGTTACCTCCTGTGGAAAACCCACATCCACCCTGTCTCGAACCTGTTGATGAAATCAACAAGAACTGAAAGGATGAGAAGAAAGTTTCTTGGCTTCTGGACATCATTCTTGAATATCTGTGTCTGGTGCCTGAAACGGTCAGAATATTTCCCCTCAGCTGGAGCAAATTTTACACAGGTTTCTTTCTAACTATATGCCCCTGACCTGCCTTTCAGAGTATTTACTTTAGAAAACTTTCAATTGTAAATGTTTTTTACTGCTTCTTTGAGATAAAATCTTCTAATTTTTTTGCCAGTTTTCCAGCCCAAGAATGTCTTTCTCAAGGACTTGGGAGCCATCTCTTTGAAATGTAAACACCACAAAAGATAGTGCCCCTACTTCTCAGTCTCTGTAAGAGGGTAAGAGCCTAACTTCCATGAGCACCAACTGGCAACCAGATGGCCTAACCACACTGACCAACCTCTCTGCTAATGTCCTCTAATACTTTTTCACTAGCTCACACTCAGGGCTTAAAACTTCGGTTTCAGTGAAGTTGAGTTCAATCTCTGTTTCCTCTTGCAACAGCCTTGACCCCTATTGTCAGAGTCTTGAATAAAGTCTTCCCTGCTTGTTTCACTTGTCCAGTGCAATTTTTCTTTGACATGACAAGCTGAGCCAGCCAATGCACCGCTGCTGCCCAGTTAAGTGAGCAGAGTCTTGATGTGTCATCCCCTATCATCTTTTGATGATAGTTAAACTGGGATGACAGGCTATTAATGTTCACCCCCTCTATGATCCTATGACCATATGCAAAGGATAAATGGGAGGAAAGGAATCTTACCTTATAGCTTCCAGGGATTAAATTCAATTGAAAGAATAATCTCAAAAAATAAATGGAAATTTGCTCTAAAGGAATTAGTTGTATCCCACGTCTCTCCTCCGCTTTGCACAGTAGACCCTAGCTGTAACTATGATAACCATCTCTCTCTTATCCTTCTACTGCAGTAACTGTTCATATCAGGGTGGTTTGGTTAAAGTAAGTTTGATTTACTCTTGCCTGGTTTTTACAGTGTAGGAGAAGAGAATGGCACCATTAATATATCAGACAGCATAGCTTTGTAACTTTCTGGCATGTCCATGTATCCACAAATTCAGGTAAGTACAAAACAGTCTGTCACTGCCCTTGACAGTATAGTGCATGCATACCGCATAGAATGTATTTCCCCAACCATTGCATTAGAATACACTAGCCCATTTGCTTCCAAAGCAAAGAATAAACAGTAATTTATGAGGCAAAGCACGTCAGTAGTAATTCCTAGCAATTTGTAGGAGTGTGGGGGTAAGACCAACAAAGGAGACAAAATATATTCCACGTGACATTCTAGAATTCACAAAAGATATTTTCTGTGAAGCATTTTATGAAACATATTTAACTCAGATATACTCTTTCCCCTCAAAGTCATTCTTTAAATGGCTGTCCCTTTGGGAGTTTTCAGGATAATTTAGCTAGAAAGGACTATGTAAAGAGGTGACAATTTGTGATTTATTGCTTCTGGTACAAAGAAGGTAAAACAGAAAAGTTGGTTATTCCAGTTTGGGAAAGCAATCCACAAAATGTTTCCTGCACACTCATCTGAATTACATGCTGAAATGGGTATACAAAAGAAATTCTCAACTGAATAGGATTTTATATTGTATTTCTGTTGAATTTGAATTAAAGTTCTCAGGACAGGCCTTTTATCTTCTCAGAGTCAAATGCTAAGGACATAGGCCCAATGATTCAAGTAAGTGCAATTTTGAAAATTTGAACCAAAAACGTTTACATACTGTAATACTAACAATGATTATTTCGGGGTGGGGGGATGAAATAAACTTCTTTTGATAGTTTTTCTTTCTAATACCCCTATATTAATTATGGATTGATTTTGAAATAAAAAGCTCAATATGCTTAAATAAATTAGCAGAATATTCATCAAAAAGTTTCTAAACCACTTCTAAAAAATCGTCACTCATTTCTTTTAAATTGTCAGCTTCCATTCATTACATAAGAATCATCTTCATAAAAGCTGTTTTTTATACTAGATTTACAAATCACTTATTTTTTATAGAACACATGACGTTGGGGCTATTTGAGATACAGTGTTCAGATATTAATTGTGTCTTGCGCAAAATACGGGTGATTTTCAAGATACAAACTAATGACTCAAAGTGACCTAAAATCCTCCGTGGTTCCCCAGTAGGCCCATAATGAAATTAAACATTTCTTGCAACAGTCCACAGACTGTGGCTATTACAATAATGATAATAAAAACAGGTGCTAACATTCATTGAATGCTTTGTTTCACATATTAAGCTAAGTGCTTTGCAAAAATTAATTCACTTAGTCTTTAAAACTACCCTCTGCAGAAGGTACTATTATCTCCCTTCTTCCCACACAGAGGCTCACAAGGTACTCCCACATCATTTGTCTGCCAGGGAGAGATTAATGTAGTTCAATAATCATTACTATTTGCTCTATGATTTGGCCAAGTCTGGTCTGTGGTTACAACAGAGGAACAAAGGGTAGACTATTAGAAAATTTTTTCTTATGAAAAAGGACCTACTGCTAACAGATGCATTTACTACACCCAAATATATATACTTAAACCCAAAATGTGATTAAAATACTGCTAACAGACTATTGATCTCATCTATTCTTTGGTAGGACCATGTGTTTCATGGCTCACAAATGGCTTGTCATGTGCATAAATTCATTGACTCCTCGCACCAACTATAGAAGACAGGAATTATTTTAGAGATTAGAAAGATAAAATTTATAGATTACATGATTTCCCCATGGTGATACAACAGAAAAACAAGAGAACTAACATACTCAAGTCCACATTCCTCTGACTGATTTCTGTGGATACTCTTCACTGCACTATTTCAATACTAATATTTCCCCATCATTCACCATATTATCATCAGTCACCAAGGAATAAGAGGATTACAGCTTGGGAAAGAATAGTACTCATTAGATTGCTCTACTTGTCAAAAGTGAGCCAATGGCATCAAGTTGATATCTCATTCAACCAGAAGTCGCCTCCTCCTCCATCCAAGTCCCCACAGGGCTTTGAAAGCTGGAGAATTCACACCAAAGCCCAGTGGATGAGGCAGGGATTAGTTGCTCCTCCTAAACCCTGAGCTGAGCACAGCATCCATAATGGGGAAATTTAATTACCCTTCTACATTATGCATATTCTAAGAAGAAAAGCTGTGACATCTTCAGGCTAAAGCTCTAAGGATGCTTTTCAAACACAAATTGCAAGTTTCCACTCTGTTGGTTGAGCTTGAATATTCAGTCCGAAACCAACCACCAAAGAAAGCCATTTGGGGAATAGCTGGACAGCGATGAAGCGTGCCGTGAGGCTAGAGTGACATTTCAGCAGCTCACTCACAGCAATCTCTCTGTAAGGGCTTTTACTGCCTTAGGTCAAGCCTGCTCCAAATTCAAGTCACTAGAGTCTCCTAAGTGCCAGCTGGACCAAACTCTGAGTTTTCACATACATCACTCACAAAACAGCTACAATGAAGTAAGGTCAGAGAAAGATTCCATTCATTCTTGCCAACAATGAGCAGTGCATGTAAAGACATCAGAAAATGTAATTTTATAACTAGTAAAAGGTGGAAGCATAGACTAAATCTAGCACATGCCCTAAGGAGTTTTAAAGGTACTGCAAAAGAAAAGCCTCCCATGTTCTTACTGGGTCATATAAGACTTTTCTTAACCTAAGTTTTGTCTACTTTTCTAACCCTCTTTGCTCAACCCTGCTAAACCTCCACCTTCAGGCCAGTGAGCATTCTTTCCATTTCTACTTTCTTGTCATTTATGTTATACCAGTAGTTATTTAACCTTCTTAATGCCTCAAGTTCCTGTGGGTTGCAACCCATAGGTTGAAAACCGCTGCTTTATACAACTTGTACAAATTATTCTACAATGCAAATACATCTCACGAGTTAACTCTCTTACAAAGCTCTTGCTTACTGAGTTGCCATTGTCCATCCCTCACAGAGAAAATTTCCAATCTTCCTCTTGGTCTCCATTTAAATATCTCTCACAGCACCTGTCACATGAAATCATCATCAGCTGTCTTGTAAGCATTCCATAAGATGATAAATTCCTCATTCATGTCATTGTCATCTTTACAATTCCAAGGCCTAGAAAAGTGCCTGGCATTATACTGAGCTGGCTGAAATGAAATGATACACAGAAAGAACAGGACTAAAGCCAGAACTACAGCCTAGGTTCAAAACCCAGCTTTGCCCCTTAGTAGCTCTGTGACCTTGGACTACTTAACTTCTCTGTGCCTGAATTTCCTCCTCCATAAAATGGGCTGTTACATAACGTGTTTTAAAGTTATTTAACAATAGTAAACAGAAAAGCATTTAAAACATAGCTGGACACACTGCAGTTTCCCAATGGTAGATCTCGAAATCGTCATTATCAGCATTGCCCTCATCATCATCATCACCACCATCATCTTCCTGCAACAGAGCTATGTAATATGGGGCCACACATAGATCTTAAAATCATCATTATCAGTTGCACATTTGAGTCACACTATCCCATAGTCCTGAATTCAGATCATGCTCCTCCACTTACTAGTTGCATGAATTTCAGTTATTTGCTTAACTTCTTTCTACTTTAGTTTACTTGTCTCTAGAACAAAGATAATAATAGTGCTTGCATTATAAAAATCTTTTGGAAGGTTACAGTTGAATAATGCACCCAGTTAATATAGAATCTGGCACACTGTAAGTACTCCAAAGAGGTCAGATAGCACTGTGAATTTTTTTTCTTAAATGCGTTTCAGTATAAAAGTCCTCAGATACTGCCCTAAGGTAGCCACACTTGCTCATCTGGCACTGTGTTTGTGCCTCAGTAGTTGTGAAAGTGCAGAAGAATGTCACTGAAGCACCTAGCCACTAGACCACCAGGCAACAGAGAAAAGAAATCACAGAGCGTAAAAACAGATGGAAAAATGTATCATGCTCATGGATGGAATCAATATTGTGAAAATGGCTGTAGTACCCAAAGTCATTTACATATTTAATGCAATCCCCATTGCAATGCCATTTTTCACAGGTCTAGAAAAAATAGTTCTACACTTTGCATGGAATCAGAAAAGAACTCAAATAGCCAATACAACCTTACATAATAAGAACAAAGTGAGAGGCATCACTTTACCAGACTTTAAGCTATGCTACAAGGCTATAGTAACAAAACAGCTTGGTACTGGCACAAAAACAGAGACATAGAACTATGGGTCAGAAAAGACAACCCATCCTCATAGGCTAAACAGATGAAACCATTTTCCTATTCCCATCTGATCTTTGATAAAGCAGATAGAAACATACACTGGGGAAAAAATACCCTTGCCCAGTAAATGGCCCTGGGAAAACTGAATAGCCATGTGTAAAAGACTGAAACAGGATCCACACCTCTTACCCTCACAAAAATTAACTCACATTGGATAAAAGGCTTAAACCTAAAGCATGAAACTATAAGAACTCTAGGAGAAAATGTTGGAAACCCTCTCATAGATAACTGCATCGGGAAAGAATTTACGAAGACCCTAAAAGTAATTACACCACCAACAAAAATAAACAAATGGGATCTGATCAAATTAAAAAGTTTCTACACAGCCAACGACTGATCCCTAGTGTGAACAGAGAACCTACAGAGCGGGAGAACATATTTGCAAGCTATACAGCTAGTAAAGGGCTGGTAACCAGAATCTACAAAGGATTCAAGCAAATCGGCAAGAAAAAAAATCAAACAACCCTATTAAATAGTGGGCAAAAGACACAAACAGAAACTTTTCAAAAGAAAATAGTCCAAAAGCCAACAAATACATGAAAAAATGTTCAACCTCCCTGATCATCAGGGAAATGCAAACCAAAACCACAATGAGATATCACCTCATTCCGGTGAGAATGGCTTTTATTAAAAAGTTCCCCAACCAACAAGTGCTATCTGGATGCGGAGATAAAGGAACACTTAAACACTATTGGTGTGACTGAAAACTAGTACAAACTCTATGGAAAGTAGTATGGTGATACCTCAAAACTAAAAGTAGACCAATTGTTTCATCCAGTGATCCCACTACTAGATAATTAGCCTAAGAGGGGAAAAAGAAATTTTATAAAAAAGACACTTGCATGCAAATGTTTATAGCAGCACAATTCACAATTCCAAAGATGTGGAAACAACCCAAAGGCTCATCAATACATGAGTGGGTTAATAAAATGTGGTATACGTACACCATACTGTATTACTTAACTGTAAAAAAAGAAATGGTAATCTAGTATCTCTTGTAACAAGCTGGATGGAACTGGAGACAAGACCATTCTTCAAAGTGAAGGATCACAAGAATGAAAAATCAAACCCCACCTGTATTCGACACTAAATTGGAACTAGTCAATCAACAGTTATGTGTCCCTATGGAAGTAAAACTTAACGGAAATCAAGTAGGTGGGAGGGCAGAAGGATTGTGCTAATTAAACATAATGGGTAAAATGCATACCTTCTGAGTGAAGGGTAACTTATAATTTTGACTTAAAATATACAAAAGCAAATTATGTAACCCCTATAATATTCTGAAATTTTAAAAAAAGAAAGAAAGTTGCTGAAGAAGCAGAAAATATGTCATATTTTGGATAGAAAACTTTATGCCTGTAGGCTCTAACGCTGTAAGAAATAGGATACCAGTTAGGACACAGTTGTTCCAGCCCTGGGCTGCCTGCATGTAGATCCATTTCCAAATATATAACATGGTGATGGGAAGTAGAAGACTGGCTCCTGCAGTGGAGAGATGCCAATGAGAGATTGGAATGTGAGGATTTCCCCTCCTCCCTCCTTGGTAGTTCAAAGAGGGGTCCATCCTTGTCCTAGCCTCCTTTGGAGTGATGCTAACGCCTATGTACCAGGTAACAGCAACCACCCCTTTGTCTATCCAGCCTACGGTAGTAGCTGCTATTGCTAATTTCTGGGCATCCCTGCAGTTCCTTATAAGCTCTTAGCTCAACCCTTCACCAGTGGAGCAATTCCCTGCGTTTATTCCTCTGGTGGCTTCCTCTTTCCTAGTTAGACCCCGACCGAACCAGTGATCTTCTTTATCCCCCATCCATCTTTCATCTGATTTATTTAGAAAGTGCCCAATTACCTTGTTTTCCTCTACACATATGTACCCAGCACAACTTCATGCATTTTTAGGTGTTGTCCCCTGTTTAATGAAACAACAGCGAAATTCTGTGGTCTGGAACAAATGGATTATGTGGTTTGATTCTGAAGTGACTTTATCATCTCATGCCGTTGTTCTCAAGTGGTGGACATTTGCCCCACTCCTCCCTCCAGGGGCAATATCTGAGGACATTTTTGGTTGTTACAAGGGTAGAAGTGCTAGTGGTATCTCACGGATAGAGGCCCGGGATGTTGTTCCATATCCTACACTGCACAAGCCACCCCTCCTACAGGAAAAAGAAAAAGAGGGAGAATTATGCAGCCCAAAGTGAGTAGACCCTCCATTGAGAAACATCTCATGGTACATGTGAAAAATCAAACATTTTCACACTGTGGCGTACTTTCTGTAGCTTGGGAGCTACTAAGGTCACAGAGAGATTGCTGAGAACCTACAGCTACTGGTGATCCCCTTGTTGAGATCTCTCCCAAAAAGTTATTCATTGCTGTTCCCAATTTTAATTGATTTGCATGAACTTCAGTTTCACTATGGATTTTATTGTTTTGTTGCTTTGTGTATCATTTAGCTCTTGGGAAGACAAAAAAATAAAGGTTATCAAAAAATAGCAGTGAGTTTTCAGCTAGGGAGTTTAGGGTTAAATAATTTTTTTTTATTTTTATTTTTTAACTTTTTTTTTAAGCAGCTGCACTCAGAATGAGCCCTGTGTGCTTGGTGCACTAAACACACCCTGTCAGCATAACTAGTGGAGCCAACAGACAATGCTTCTGCACCACACCTAAATAATTTTTTTAAATCCAATCATTTAATTTTCCCAAAGCAGAAAATAATAAATTTTTTTCCTAATATACTTTAAAAGAAATTAATGTGGCTCTATATCTCTACTAGAATATCTGCAGGATTTTCCTTCACAAGCTAGAAGCTGGCTGGTTGGCTGTTGATCACATTTTCTTATTCCTGTTGTGTTAAATCATCTGTATTCATCTCCAGGGTGGTGGTGCATAGACTGGCGGGCTACAGCTGGGTCCCCCTCAACTGTCCACTGACTGGGAGGCCTTTGATGACCACTTTACCACGAAAGGCATCACTTTCTTAATGGGTAAAATGAGAAAGTTCAGCAAGTTAAAACCTCCCTTTCTGTCTTAGGAGTGTATTTGATTATACATATTCAATCCTTTAAGTAATGTATTTATATATTGATACTGTAGGGAGCAAAATTTATACAAATACATGGAAAACTTCAATCCACACCTGGTTCATTAAACAGGCAAGGCCTAAGAAAGAGAGTATAGCATGGAGAATTGCTGGATCCAAATTCCATCTTCCCAGTTCTGTCAAAAATATGTACAAGAGGGCGGCACCTGTGGCTCAACCGAGTAGGGCGCCGGCCCCATGTGCTGGAGGTGGCGGATTCAAACTCAGCCCCGGCCAAAAACTGCAGGAAAAAAAAAAAAAAATGTACAAGATTGTCTCTGAGATGGAAGGAAGGACAAATGTCATACACAGACCCAAGTCACTTTTTTCTTTCTGACAACTTGAAGTGAGAATGGACTTTTGCCATTGCAAAAGTTTCAGAGACTGTGCGTCAAAAAAACACAGACTTCTGCAATTACCCGGGGATTTTCTCTTCCTTGTCCACTCAGGGGAAATGAAAAAATGTTTACATCTAGTCCCATTCCTAAAAGAACGGCTGAAAAAGTCACAGATAATTGTGCTCTCCTGCATGCAGAAAAAGAGGTTGAATGTTTTGTTTTTTCTTAATGATAAACTTTGTCTTAGAATAAAAGCCTCTGAGAAGCCTTTCTTCACTGGTTAAAGCCTCTAAAAACAGCTGTGGACAGATGTCTCAGACTCGCTCAGTGACAGTCTCCCAGGTAACCACCTCTAATGCTTCCACCACCTCCACCCCTGCTTTCTGTGGGTCCTGCCTGTCCGTATTCTCTGACAACCATCTCAGTGGGTAGAGATAATGTCTTCATTCTGCTCTCCTTGCAGCCTCTACTATATTACCTGTTCTCCAAACACATTAACAAGCTAGCTGAAACCTTAACCTTTTTTTGCAAAGTTGCAGCAAATTCCACCGATTTTATTCTCAAGGTGGTTTTGCTCCCAAATAATCTTTTCCTCTCCGTGAAGCTCTGTGAAGCTGTAGTAGGGAGGATTAGAACCAGTGTCTGAGCAATCCGGGATCCCGAGAAGGCTCAGAGAAGAAAATGTCTGGGGGGGGGGGGTAAAGTTTTGTGGTATGTTAATGAGATCATTTTGGTCCCTGTCACCTTAAAAAAGCCTAAGACACATTTTCTTCTCCGACTCCTTTTTCTTTTCCCCCTCTGCCTCCTTCACCATCCTCTTCCATCTCTAAAGATGAAGGTTCATATTAAGCATCACATTAATGGTTGTCAAATCAATCATGATTTCCTCTGAGTTATGTTACACAGATGCAACATGCTTTATCAGAAATCAAAGAAAGGACAGTGCCAAAAGTGGATGAGCTAATGTGAAATCACTTACACGGGCACTCTGGAGACAGAAACCCGTTTAATATTTAATGCAGTCATTAACCTAAGAATGAGAAGGAGAGGGTAATGGATGTTCTACTCTCTCTGCCTACAGGACAGGGTACTGAAGGGAGCCGTCCCTTTTGGGATCAGATTCACACATGTCTAAAATCCATAAAGTGGGTCACAGGTGAAGGGAATTGAAAAAGTCTCAGAATTCCCAGCTGCATCCTTCTAAGAGGACAGTTGTGCTCGGCAGTCACGCCCGAAGTTCCCCACACTGCAGGAACCAGAAGCCATGTCAATTGAATTGCTCAATTAGTTTGTTATGGCAACAGACATGCTGTCCCCAACACATATGGTCAATCTGCAGTAAATAATCAATTATTGAAGGAAACTGTCTCCAAGAAGCATTAATTTATCAGGATATTGAAGGTTTGTTTTTGTCTCTGTTTGGATTTGGTAATCAGAGAAGGAGCTGTCCACTGTGACAGCTATCAAGAGTTGTCCCTGCGAGCCAGAATGTCCAAACCAACTGAGGATGAGAGAAGGGAGAAATACAGGCAAAGTCTGTAATAGTGAAGGCCATCTGCACAAGAACTTCTCTTACAGGCAATATTATGGTGTTGTAGGGAATATGCTATTTCTGCGTCATGCACACCAACACCTTCTCTGCCTGTACTCCATAGTAAGTTCACTCTACACAAGTCATGCCTTTACCATTGCTGTGCTTAACCTGCAGCGTTACTTCCTGGTAACATGGTAGAAGATACCATGGTTACTTCCTGGGACATGGTAGAAGATACTCCAAATCCACAGTTGGTGTTTTCTTAATTATATTTTTAATTACCTGTTATATCTTTTGATGTGAATTTCCAGGGGTCTCCAAGAACTCAACCTCACCAAGGAAGTCAGTTATGATATTTCCATGCCTGTGACACACTTTCATCTCTACAAACCCAACCACCCCCCATGTGTTTCTTTCTCACCACAAATGTAAACATAAACCCGTTAGCCTTATGCATTTTTAAAAATAACCCCCTGTAATCCTAACTCTCTGAGAGGCTGAGGCAGATTGATTGTTTGAGCTCAGGAGTATGAGACCAGCCTGAGCAATAACAAGACCCCATCTCTACTAAAGAAAGTAGGAAAAATTAGCCACGCCTGTTGGTGTATGCCTATCGTCCTATCTACTTGGGAGGCTGAGGCAAAAGGGATCACTGGCATCCAGGAGTTTGAGGTTGCTGCGTGTTATGACACCATAGCACTCTACCCAGGATGACTAAGACTGTGACTCAAAAAAAAAAAAAAAAAAAAAATACTCCATACAAATAAGTGATTTCTGAATTTGGAAACTCTGGGTAAGTTTTATACCAAAGACTTAATCAGTAGAATAAACCTCCAAAAAATAAAGACCAAGACCACCTGGCCAGACCCAAATTGCCCAGGCTTTTATACCTGCAAAATGTTATTAAATTACAATGTTTTATATAGCTTTTCTATTAAACTTGTTCAAAGAACATTTTACTCCATAAAAGTTGGTTTGGTTGAGAACACCAACCATGGCAATAAATAATTGTCATCACCTACTTTCCACTGAAATCAGTAAATACTTTTAAAGAAAAAAAGTTCTGAGCTGGTTCAATTGGATTACCTGAAAGAAGTAATTTTAAGAGAAGCTACAATTTCAAATAAATTTTCTATTAAAAAAATAGGATACAATAACTGTGAAATTGCCAGGAAGGCTATGTTAACCAGTGTGATATAAACGTGTCAACCGGTCTGTGAAACTAGTGTATGATGCCCCATGATCATATCAATGTACACAGCTATGACTTAATAAATAAATAAATAAATAAAT